>BHFT01041415.1:0-45644 GCA_004320025.1 Laticauda laticaudata
GTACAGAACGGATGCATCGCATTAACCAATGGATGGCAAGTGTTTCCGTTTTACATCCTCTTTCCATCCGTTGGTGCTGTGTTACAGGGGCTTTAGTTACACTTTAGCCTAGCATGCTGAATGAATCCAATCACGTTTATGATTAAATTTCAGAGTGCTATGAATATTCAAATTCTGAGGTAATAAAGTATTTTTGTTTATAAATGTGTAAAAGTAATATTTCACTTACTTTCAAAACAGATAAACCTGCTGGATTTCAGGTCTCTTTTTTGTGTCAATTAGAGTTCAATCACAAACTCTTGCTCTGATGTCAGCACAATATGATTTGTATTGAACCATATTCAAAACACCACCATCGAATTATTATTTTTAAGACAAGTGCTACCGGTATTTTGGACTTTAGTTTGAATAGACAAGCAAAAATGTGCATGTAGAATAAATTATTAATTATGAGATAGGAATGGAAAATCCCTTTATCACTGCTGGAACAGTCATCTCCGCCTTCAAAATTATGTTACTGTAAAAAAAAAAATTTGACACCGTGTGATAGAATAAATTATGTCTGTTAACAATTTTCCTTCTGCACAAACGAACGTATAAACGCTGCTTGAACTTGGCTCTCAGAAATTTCCTGCAGTACCTTATTTGTAGTACAAGGAAGGAGGTATTTCTTTACCCTCCAATCACTGCTATCAAGACGAGGGGCTGGTTATCGGAAGTTTTCCGGCGTCACGCCCCTTCTTCCCCCCCCTTTTTTTTTAGGTGCCGGGCAATTTCCGGACGAGAAGGAAGGAGAAGCGGCTGCTGGCCATCTCAGAGGCAGCTCGAGCGGACGGGTGGACGAGCAGCAATGGCGGGTCCTTATGAGAGCTCGCCCGTGATAGTAACGGTCACGTACGGTAAGAAGCCGTGCCAGAAAACGGGAAAAAGGAGGTGGGCAAATCTTTCCCGCTGACTTGTTGCGGCTTGGCGATGACAACCCGCTGATCTTGGTTGTCGCAGCCACGCATGACAGTCAGCCATCAAGCTAACTGGTTTGGGAGGAATGGGGTCCGCGGATACTGTACAGGAATTATTTTTGTATTTCTTGTGTTGATGTTTCTGCCTCCTATTTCCCTATTGTGTTCCCATTTCTTTTGAATTTCGATCGAATTTTCTACCAATTGGCCCGGTGATTACTTCTCCCACCGGAAGTAGCCATAATGTATTTTGATGAGTGCATGCGTGAATAAAAAAAAAATTAGTAAAGGGAAAACCAAATTTCGACTACATGCTTGGAGCAACTTTTACCTACCTGATGCTGGTCGAGAGAGCCCATCATTTCATATGAGAGTTGTCTTGCTGATCTTCGTATGCATGTCAGTTGTAGTTTTACCATTAGACTACTATTACTAAGTTGGGAAGGCTGAACTGGACACCCCATGCATGCATGTAAAGTTAACAGTTAGATGATATATAGTGGCTAGGTTTACACTTTATCTGATCCAGTAAACCTCTAACAAAGAACTGTGTGTCTTTGGAATAGCTTATACCTGGATATCTGGAACATTCTGACTTTAACATATTTTCACAGAACTGTAAAAACATGGCTGCTTCAAAATATATTTAGGATGAATTGGTCATGCTGCCCCTGAAGAGTGTTCCATCAGACTGTTATATATTAATATATAACTATATATATAAAGCTATATATAAACTATATGTTTTTTAAAGTTTTCGTGGGTACTTACATGTCTGCTGTTTAGCTTCCTTCGGGTATTATCCCAGTACATACGAACCCAATACAGAAGCCTGATGATGGCAGATGAGATTCTGCTGAAACGTTCCTACAACTTTAAAAGCATTACTGTGACGTGGGATAATACCCGAAGGAAGCTGAACAGCACACATGTAAGTACCCGCGAAAACTTAAAAAAACAAATATGATATAAGAATGCAGCTCAGCTTTCCTTCGGGTATTATCCCACGCCGAATTGTAATGTTTCTTTTTAAAGTTGTAGCAACGTTTCAGCAGAATCTCATCTGCCATCGACAGGCTTCTGTTGAGTTGTATGTGGGTCAGGCTATCACAGCCCTTAGGTTTTTAAATTTTTGAGGCTAGCTACTGCGTTGTGCAATGGATGTTTTTTTCTCCATCCTGATTGGTTGGGAGTCTGGTCTGTGTTTATTGGACTTGGAGTTTGTTTGATTGGGTGTTTCTGGTTTTCTATCTGTCTGTTTTGTGGCTTTGATTGGCTGGCACCACTGTGTTAACCTGTTATTGGAGCTTTCGTGTACTTGGCTTCGCATGAAAAGGAGGCTATTAGTTTGAGCTGGAGGTATCAGAGGGAGTTCTGTTTGTGCCCAGGTTTTGCCTGGCTTGTGGTGGTGGGAGATTTTCTATTTGAGAGTGGCAGACTTCCAATGATTGACAGTATGGTGGAATCATCTCTTCTATTCATGCTTTCAGGTCTTTTTTTCATTTCTCTATGGCTTTCTCTGATGATTCTGTGGCTGGGGTTTTCTAATAGTGCGCTAGGGTTTTGGTGCCATTGAAGTTGATTTGTGACCGTAGTTTTCATGTATTGGACAAGAGAGGAGGTGTGTTCCAGCTTTTTTAACTGCAATTTTTTGTGTTCATTCCAGGCGGCGTACTTATTCTTCTATTGGTCTGTCCAATGTATGTGGCGGGCATGATGCACAGGGAACTTCGTATGTGCCTTGGTTTTCCCGGTCAGTTTTGTCCTTTGGGTTTCTTAAGGATTGGCTGCATTTTTTGTCTGTTTTGAAGCAGTCTTGATGTGATGCCGGTGGAGTATCTTACGTGATTTTTGTCGTAGTACCTCTTATGTAGGGCAAGACACGCTTGTTCGCATAGGTCTGTTGATCTTATAGTTCTGTTATGTCTTGGTGTTTTTTGTGGATCAAGCTAGTGTTTGTTGTTTTTTGCTGGAGCCGTTGGCTTGTCCAATACTTTAGTCAGAAGTGCATAGTTCAGTTCTTTGTAGCATGTGTCTTTGTCCTGCCAGGCGTTTGGTCTGGTTGATTGGTGTTTTTGGCCCGGAATTTATCTGGTGCTGGGTGGTGGTGGGATTGGGCGTTGAGCGTAGGCGGTTGTGTGTGGCTTTCTTCTGGTAATAGGTGTGTCCAGTGTGCCATCTGTTTCTTTTGGTAGATTAGTAAGTCTAGGAATGGTAGTTGTTTGTGTTAATTTCCGTTTCCATGGTGAAACTTGAATTTTTGGGTTTGGTGGTGTGCGTTTAGGTGTGTTAGGAATCGTTTCGGTTTTCTTTCCATGGGCCAAATCACAAATGTTGTCATCGATGTATTCTTAGCCCACAGTTGGGGTTTGTGGGTGCAATTAGCCAGAGGTCTGGATTTCCGAATTCTTCCATGAACAGGGTTTGCAATGACGGGTGACAGTGGTGATCCCATAGGGGCTCCTTCAATTTGCCTTTTGTTATCTTTTTCCTTTTCATATGAAATAGGTGTTGGTTAAGCAGTGTTGTTAAGTCCATGAGGTGTTTAGCTGGTTGGTATTTATTTTTGATGATTCCAAGAGTTTCTTTCAATTGGGACTTGAGGTGAATAGTGAAACCACGTGAAACTACAAGCAGATCTTCTTGTTCCACGTGTAGAGTCTTTTGATCATTTCTAAGAAGTGGTATGAGTTTTGTACATATGAAGCTGCGGTTCAGCATGGGTGCTGTAGTTGTTTTGCTCAGTGTTTTAGCTAGGGATGGTGTGGTGGTGGGGTTTTTGTAGTGGTGTCCTTTGGAGCTGACTATGGGTCTGAGAGGTAATGCCTTCTTTGTGTATTTTTGGGAGGCCATCCCGTTTGGGGCATCTGAAAGATTTTTCTCTTGGGATGAATCATTGTTGGATTTCTTTGCTTATGTGGGCTGGTTATAATTTTTTTCTTGGTTTAATTTTTCCAGATATGTGGTTAGGTTCTGTGTTTAATAGGTTTTGTACTGTGGATCTTGGAGTAGGTCTGGGTCATTTTGTTTCCAATAGTCTTTTCTCTCCATTACTACTGTGGCATTCCCTTCTGTCTGCTGGAGTATTATTATGCTGTTATCATTTTTCAGGGTTTGTAGCGCTTTGAATTCATCTTTGTTGGAAGTTGCTTTTCGGTGGTTTTTTTTCTTTTGCTTGTCATAAGAATATTTGATATACCTGTGGTCTTATTCTGTCGCTTCATCTGTATTTAATTTGGTTAGGCTGGATTCTAGTGCACATATGAATGGGGTTTCTGTGGGGATTTTTTTTGGGTGCTATAGCATAATTGAATCCTTTGGTTAGGACATTGTTTCCGTTTTTGGTGAGTTCTCTGTTGGAAATGTTATAGTACTAATTTTTCAGGTGTTGTTGTGAGTTTGTTTGGGTGTTTTCTTGTCAATTTGTTCTAATTTCTTTAGTTTCTTTTAAGAGTTTTTCATTTTTGTAAGTGGTTTTCAGTTTCAGCTCTCCAAGTTGTAAATTGTTTTTATCTTATCCCAAAATAGGGGTGGATTTTGCCGCTCAATTCAGGTGTAAAGTGCTAGCAAATCTTTGTTTAACTGATCCCAATCTGAAATCTCTTACTGTGACCTCGTTCTGAAGTAGAGCCATTTTTGTTCTTGTTAGGGAATACGTGTGTATGTATGTGTGTGTGCTGTGGTGTGTGTGTGTGTGTGTGGTGTGTATATATTTATATATATATATAATATAATATATTATATATATATATGTATATAATAGTTAACAGTGACCAATGCTGTAGAATTTTTGGAAATGGTACTGATAAACTAACTCATAATTCATAGTATATACTGCCAAAATTACATAATCATTGTGAATAAATCTCAACTGGCTCTAATTTACAGTACATTAACCTTCCCTGTACAAAAAATTATGAAATATGTAACAATCCATCAATTATTAGTTATCACATTAAACTAAAACTAAAATTATGGCTTAACTCATCTATGACCTTCATTTATCACCTTAAACCGTCATATTCAGTTTTGTATGGCATACCAATGACCATTCAGATAGTCCTCAGTTATGATCACAATTGAGCCAAAATTTCTGTTGGAAAGGCAGTAAGGTAAAATTTGCCCCATTTTACAACCTTTCTTGTCAAAATTAAATGAATCACTATAATTGTTAATATAGTAACATGGTTGTTAAGTGAATCTGGCTTTCCAATTAACTGGTCAGAAGCTCGCAAAAACTGATCACATGACCCCAAGACACTGCAACTGTCATAAATCTAAGTAAATTTGCAAACGTTTGAATTTTGATATGTGATCATAGAGATGCTGCAACAACTTCTTGCTCTTTATGTGTGTCTGTTTTAATTTAAAATTGATACGGGGTTTGGAGAAAAAGTGGGCTCTCTCTCTTTCACATAGACACACACACAGAGAGAAAGGGGGGGTCATTTAATTATAACTTTAATAAGTTGTATGAACCCAGCCAATTATGGTTTATTTAGTGAATCATAATTAACCAAATTAATCAGTAAGCTACTTTTCACACAAGAAGCTTAGCCATCTTGGAGTTAATCCATGGAGTTCTTTGAAGCCTAAAGCAGAGGATAAATTGGGTTTAAGGAGGAGTGCTTTAACAACAACCTGTTTTGTTCATGACAGCTTCCTAAACTTAAACCTATGGTCTAATATTTTGTCAAACTCATTTAGAAGACTATATTAATTTCTATTTCTGCCTCTATTAACATAACACATAAACCTGCCTGATTTGCTTTAGGGTTCTTAAATTGTCTGGAATGCAGAGGTTCTTCTGGTACATTCTCATCATAATGGATCTTAAATTGATTAAACAATGCTTGATTGTTTGGACCCATCCTAGCATTTAATTCCCTCCAATAATTATTGCTGCTGTGGGGTATTTGTCTGAACAGCTAAGGATAAAATCTATGCCATCCCAAATCTTGTTGATCAAATCCTTCTTACTGAGTGGAGGAATGTAGACATTAAAAAACAAAATCTCCACCTGTTTACATAAAAGTAATGTAGTCACAACTCACAGCTGAAAAGGTGGCAGTGATACACATTTAAATTGCAGGGCTGTATTAACTAGTGTCACAATACCCCCTTCAGCTCTCCCACCCACCTTACCTGGGGCAGCTGGGATAGAGTTGGTCCAATAACCATCTAACTATATCTCTGCGGCAGGGTCCAGGTTTCCTGTAAGAAGAGAATGTCAAATTGTAAGATGCAGTCAAAAAAGAGTTGGCCTTTTGATGGGACAGTCCAGCTTGCTAAATTCCAGGTTATAATGGAGAGGGGATCATCATTTGCTGCTAATCAGGAAATTTGATTTATACAAAGGGAAGCTGTAGGGTTGTTGCAATGGACTGAGGTGTCGTTATGCACGAAATTGGCTTTCTCTGAAAGGAGGGGAGACCCATCTATATCCTGTGTAGACTCCTGAGAAAATTGTTCAGAATAAGTGGTTTTAGCACTAGCTAGCAGAGGTTGACATTACTGTGCTTCTTCTCTAGGTATAGGGCAAGGGGTTATTAAGTCATGCTTCATTTGACTTTGAGATGATGGTACTGTCGTGGGACCTCTCCCAATCTCTTGCTGGGAGAATATATCATAGTATATTCGTAAGGATGATACTATCTCCATCTCTATGGGAGCCTCAAGTGGTCCCTGTACATCTTGGCTTCTGTTTTCCGTCTCATATTGGTGCAATCCTTTGCCCTCCAGGGGAGAAGAAGTAAGAGGTTTAATTATTGGGGAGACCAAATCTATAAGCAGTTCACCAGTGTCCATTGTGACCAACAAGGATTTCTTTAAATTTTCTAATTTGAATAATATGTTATCTTGCTCTTTTCTTGGGAGAGCGCCAAAAGCATTAATGAGGCCCGTTTCTGTGCTGTTGAGTACATCTTCACCAATCAAGGCTGGCTGACTCCCACTTTCTTTCTCTTTTTTCCAAGGTTGAGAATGCAGAAGAGACAGCAGCCGTGGGCGCTGGCATGTTAACAATTCAAGGTTTAACCTTTTCCTCACAGAAAACTCTGATGGGAAAAATTGGGAAGGAGGCTAAATGTGCCTTCATCTTAAACAGCTTGAATGTTATGATGGGCTGCTTGAAAGACAGTAGTATCTGCTTCCAATTTGGAACCACTCCACAGCATGAAGATCAATCTCCCCCCCCCCCCCCCCCCCCCCCCCCCCCCCCCCCCCCCCCCCCCCCCCCCCCCCCCCCCCCCCCCCCNCCTATGAAACTTCTCTATTGATACCTCCTCCTCTTGTTGCCTTGTCTGGAGAAGGGCTGTTTTTCTGAGAGGGCTGCCACAGGTTTTTAACAGGTTTTTTTAACTGTTTCCCTGGGTCTTTGCTCTTTTTCTTCTTCCATATCCTGAATATGGGATTTACCCAGGTCTGCTGTAAGCACGTTGGTGATGGGGTCTGTAGCCCAATACTATGCTTGCAGAAAGACAGCGATATCTTTTCTTAGTGTCTCTACATCATGTTAGATGGTTATTAATTGTTCAAATATTGAGACAGCCATTTGTACTGTGAGAAGGCATTGTTTTGCCATAAACACTGTTGTATTCTCCCAGGGTAAGCTTTCCTCACTTTGAATTAGATTATTGTTAATCTTTTTAGTCTTTATCACAGCCTCCATATCAGCTGTAACTGGCTTAGTTGTTTGTAAAAAACTCTGGCAGTCATTTTGCTCCTCCCCCACTAGCTCAGAAAAATGTAGTATCTGCTGTTTTGTCAGATCTCTTTGTAGGTCCCGTCCTAACTTCTCAAGATTGTTGGAAATGGAGGGGGGTTAGTTTTACTTACAGATCTCTTGCCAGCAAAGTGCTCCTCAATTCTTGGTTGTTTTGCAGTCTTTACTGGTTGGAGAGATCCTAGGCTAGTGCCATGGCACTTCTTTCTTTTCCACATGCTGTTATCTTCTCCAGAAAATATTATTTAAATAAAAAGGATCCAATGGGAGTACTAAAAATTGATAAAATAAAACTGAGGAGCTGCTGCAGCACACTCCGGCAGCCGGCTTCCCCCCAGGAGAAATGAAGTTATACCAAAAATGTCTAGAATAAACTCTGATTGTATATGATATGCACTATGACTCCAATCTTACATGAGATTTCCTTTTGGTCACCTCTCCAAACTTGTATGTGTAGTCTAAATTTGCTTGGCCACATGGTAACATTTATATACTTACAGGATTTGCATTTAGACTTAATATTACATTAATATGGCAGTATCACAAATAAACATTACTATTTCTGGTATGCATACTACACAAGTCATGCACAGAGAACATATGGTAAATTGATCGCTAGGTTAGGGTCAGAACAATATACTACAATTTTTTGGAGGAGCATAAGTACGAAATTAAATTATACTGATAACTAATGACCATAGAAAATTCTTTATTAATTAGGTAGGTATTTAATAGCGACAAATTATGCATCTATAACAGATGACCTTTGAAGTCATTCAAGATACAATCACAGTCATGCATTAAATTCTGCTTTTCACTGTTATGTGTGAATGTATAAAATTAAATGAGGCTTGCAATCTAATCAGTGTGGTTGGTTGCCTTAATATATTCCATTTCATTTTGAAATCACTATAGGCCCACTGTGATGAAGCTAATTTGATCTGTTGCTAAGAAAACCAGTGAAAAGAGATGCAAATAGATTTATTGACAATTGGAAATCCTGATATTTCAAAAGTGGGCAATATATTCTAAGATATTAGATACTTTAAAATATTTAACATATTCAGACGTAGGAAATATGCTTCTGGTAATATTAATATTATTATAATAATTAGATGCTTTGACTGAATCACCCATAAAAAGTAAAAAATTATTGTTCACTAAAATATCAACTCCTCCATTATAATTAAATAATTTGAAACATTATATGCAAAATGCATTACAGTAATGGTAGTACCATCAATACTACCAGTCTTGACAATCAATTGAAGTTATAACTTTCAGAATCACCATCTTCTTGTCATCCAAATATAAGAAAATCATTTTACTTCCTTCTTTTAGGTCTATGCCATTATCATTATGGAAGTATGGCCAAGTCTTGGCTTTGTATGTTGAAAATGGTTGTTTGTACGATATGAAGATCCTCTGTATAGTCTGAGCACCCACAAGTATAGTGTTCTTAGTCATTTTGGACCAATCAGTATCCTTCAGTTCTATTGACTGTGATATTGACTGGAGATTAGAAGCATGTTTCCCCTTCCCTCACCAGTGGTTGGTTCAAATTGACAGTTATTAGGGAGAAAGATTGGCACAGTAGCTGCTCCCTTGTGTAGGGTCATAGGGTTAGTTCTCTTTCCTGTTACTTACCCTTTATATGAAGATGCTGGGAAAGGTCACCAGGTAGTTTCAGGTCTGGTACTACTAAAGTGTTAATAATACCCAACTATATAATACAAGTCTGAGTCAGGCTTGAGATGCAGTTTAAGTCTTGCCTGGTGCCTGCAGGTTATTCAAGTCTGGATGAGACAGAGAAGACTTAAACTGAATCCTAGCAAGATGGAGCTATTGTTTGTACATCAGGAGAGACAATCACCTACTCCTAGAACAATTGAAGTAGTTGGGCAAAATCTAGTTGGGATAGAGTTCTATGACCCATTTTGTGTCCAAACAGATTTGTACTGTCCCTGTTGGAACTGGTCTGTAGTTTGCAGACTCTGGGATCAGCAAGGAGAAACTGTGACCAGGGAATTCTTTGTGCAATAGTTCTGCCTACTGCAGTTTTACTTGGGATGAGAGTACTTGACTAAAATGATTCATTTGTTCATTGCCACCCAATCACACTAGTGCAAGACAATTTATATGGATTTACCTGTCAAGACTACCCAGAAGCTTCACCTGGTGTAATATGCAGTGACCCAGAATTCCACAGTTATTTATAGGAGGTGATAGATTACACTTGTATTGGTTTGGCACCAGGTTATCCCAACTAGAGTTTGCCCAACTACTTCAATTGTTCTGGGAGAAGGTGATTGTCCTCCATTTTTGGGTGGTGGGGCAGGTCCTCTGGAATAGCCTCCCACTGGAGGATCCAATGTTATCTGCCTTCTGAAAATAGTAGAAAAATAGTGTACAAACTGAAAAAAGAAAACCAAAAAAGATCAATAAACCAATTAGTGGACAAAAATGGAGTAATAGAGACTGATTTGGAAAAAAAGAAGGTAATTGTAAGAAAGTACTTTGAGAACTTATATAAGCAAGATACAGTTGATGTAAACAAAATAGAAGAATATTTAAAAGAAGGAGTTTTACATCTGCTACCAGAGGACAAAAAGGAGATACCTAATAAAGAAATAACTTTAAGTGAATTAAAAGAAGCAATTAAAAAACAAAAAAGCAACTAACCCCAGGCCCAGATGGCTTTCCAAGTGGATTATATAAAGAGATAGGAGAGGTACTAGAAAAAGTGTTGCTAGAGATCTGCAATGAGTTATTATTGGAAGCTAAAATTCTAGAATCATAGAAAAAAGCTTATATTACATTAATTCCTAAAGAGGGTGCAGATGCCAATCAAATAAAGAATTATACACCAATATCTCTTCTAAATTCAGACTATAAAATGTTCATGACTGTAATGGAAGAAAGATTAAAGAAAGTGCTCAATGACAAAATTCACCCTGACCAAAACGGATTCCTTCCCATGAGACAGATTAGGTATAATACGAGAACGATAATAGCTATATTAGAATTTTATGAACTGCACTCAGGAAACCAAATGGCTTGTTTTCCTGGATGCGCAAAAGGCCTTTGATAATCTTAATTAGGATTTCATGAAATACCAGATTAATCTGATGAAATTTGGTGGTAATTTTGCAAAAATGCTAGATTCAATTTTTGCCACACAAAAGGCAAATGTACCGTATATACTCACATATAAACCGATTTCGCATATAAGCCGACCCTTAAAAAACTGCCCCAAAATGAGGAATTTTGCAAAAACTCGCATATTAAGCGAGCCCCAAATATCATGGTGTGTTGTTTGGGCTAATAACAAAAGAGTATCAATATGCAATGCACTGATGAAGGTTCATTATTCAAAGCATTTGTGTAGGAAACAATATTAAGTTAATTACCCGTATGTAAAGAAAATCTGATGTTATATAATGGTAATATATGCACTTATTTGTAGCAAAAGCTTGCAGAGAGCATAAATGAGAATAAAAGCCATTATTGTTGTGTTTTACTTTTATTTATATTTTCACAAATTAAAAAGTGTCTCAGAATCCTTCAAATTTATCCTCACCATCACCCTCGTTCCTCAGATTCCCAAAGAGATGCTTTCCAGTCCTCCAATGTATATTTGACATTATCTTCATCCCACTTTTCTTTATCTTGATCTTCATTTCCATTTTTTGCCACATCATCACTGTCTTCATTTTCAGTTTCATTGCTATCCTCCTGCCATACAACATTCATCTTCAGTGCCATCTAATTTGTTGCTAATGCAACATTTTTAAAAAGGATTTCTGTACCATTTCTTGGAAATCATATCCCCATGCAGTCTTCACTCAGACACAACTGTGGGCAAAGGGGGCGTTTGAAGTTTCCTTTGACTGTTAGTTCAGCCTTGCCATCTGCCATCCACTGTGTTCACAGGGTTTTTGCATGTGTGTCTTGGAAGGGTCTCGTTCAGACTGACATCTCGGGGTTGTAGCATTACAGTCAACCCTCCTGGTATGACTGCCTTGAACGGTGTTTGACTCCTTTAGACTCCTTTTTACCCTTTTCAGTTTAGGTGAGCTCTGAAATTGCGTCCCAGACTAGCATGGAGTGTTTCTTGAGAAGACCTCCATTTCTGCGCACCCACACTTGATTTATCCATTTGATTACGCCTTCTTCATCCATCCATCCTTTTGGATGCTATGGATGAGCAACACCACTGGGAAATTTGTCTTTTGTAGGGGTTTTTTCGTTTAAAGATTACCATTGGGGTAACTTTACCCCATCTGCAGTGCGCAAATCAGCACCACTGTAAAATGGGTTTTTTGGTGCCCTGTTGTCTTAATAGGAACTGTTTTGTCACCCTTTGGTTCAATGTTTTAGTGCTTGGCGTGTCAAAGCAAAAGGGGTCTCGTTCCATATTGCCATCCTGCTAGAGGAAAATCACCAGTCTTTCATTTATTTATCACAAAATGTTGGAAGTTTCATCACCTTTTCCTCAAATTATGATGGTAAGCTTTTGGGCTATTTTTTGTTCTTTGTCTTAGTGATATCCCCATTTCTCTTCAAAAACCTTGTACACCAGCCCGGGGAGCAGTGAAGGTGAGGTACGTTGGTATTTCAGATTTGGCCATCTGCAATGCCTTGTAAAGCGCACGGCCAAATCTAGACACACTGTAGCCATTTCTGCCTTGAGGCCTCAAACACAACTCAAGAAATGTCCTTTTCCATTTCAGGAATTGCCCAGCTTTGGGCCCTCTTTTTTCGTTTTGATTGGGGTGTACAATCCATGTACTATCCTTTCTCCTCTTCTAAATATTGCTCTGCATCCTACTCCAAAGGTTCTTGCTGCTTCAAGATTGCTTGTTCCTCTGCAGCCTTCACTACGTTTTAGTTTTAAAAGAGAGCGCATAACGACGTTATTTTCTTTAACATCAGAAACAATGGCTTATAAATTTTTAATGAATTTTACCACCTACAAACGCAAAAGAAACTGGACAACAAAGTTGCATGTGACGAATCGCAAAATAACGAAAAGCGGTCACGTGAATGACTAACCAATCAGAGCGTGTTATGACCAGTGTAGAAAAAGCAAAATGGAGGCGCCCAGAGTAAAAAAATAATGATGTATGTATGACTGTATGGTAATATCGATGAGTATTGCGTGATCTGAGAAGTGGCATCATGTCATCAATGTCGTTAGTGTGAGATCAGATTTATTGCGGCTTATAAGCCGACCCCCAATTTGATAAAAAATATTGCGTTTTAGAGTCGGCTTATATGCGAGTATATACGGTACTGATAATTTGAAAAGCTACCAAACCATTTGAGATAAAGAAGAGTGTCAGGCAAGGATGCCTGTTGTCACTCTGCTTTTTATAACAATTCTAGAAACGTTTATGACAGATTAGATCGAAACAAAAGAATTAAGGGAACCAAAATTAAAAGTCAAGAAGTACAAATTACAAGCATTTGTCGGATGACATGGTCCTATGTCATAGAAGAATCCAATAGATTTGGACAAGTATTATTAAATGAGAAATAGATAAATTTGCAAATTGGCGGATTAAAAATTAACAAGGAAAAGACTAAAATGCTAGTTAAAAACTTAACAAACAGTAAAACAAAAAGAATTAGAGAAATGATGGGATTACAAATTGTTGAATAGATCAAATATTTAGGCACATTTATGGCTTAAGGCCCTAGAGCATCAACCCGAAGGAGGACAACTATATCAAATTATTGAACAAATTGGAAAGGATCTGGAAAATTGGAATAAAATGCAAATCTCCAATATTAGGGTAGAATAGCAATGATCAAGATGAATGTACTACACCAAAAAATTTTGTATTTATTTCAAAACAATTCCGATATTATTGGAATAAAAAAATTATTATAAAGACTTGGATAAAATAAGTTATAAATTCCATTGGGCATGAAAACCCGAGAAATAATAAAAATCTTATCTACAAGATGATAAAAGCAGAAGTGGCTTTGGACTTCCCGCCTGGGAGACTCCTATTACAAAGTGGCGCACTAGTGTGGATAAAAGAACTGGAATTAAATTGGAAACTAATAGAATCTTTACACTTGAGGGCCATGATTTACAAAATAAGTTGGCAAACATTTTTGTGGAACCCAAACAATAAAGTCAATTCATATTTCTCCAGACCACACTATACGTAAACCTCTGATTAAAATTTGGAAGATATTAGAAGGAACCTATTGCACTTAAATTCCGAGGTGTCTTTCAACAGAATGGATATTAGGCAAAAAGCTCAAATACCACCAAATTCTAGATGGAGGGAAAACTTTAAATCGATTCAGGAGTTAAAAAACCCAAAAATAAAATTATTGACAATTGGTCCTACTTTCAATAAAAATGAGATACAAATAGGGATGTAAAAGATTATGGATTTGAATAAAAGACACTCAATTAGATAAAATACTCCTGAGCCTGGAGAAAAATATGATATTCTAAATAATATAATTACCCTACTAGAATACGAATTGGGCTGAGGAAATTGGGAAAGACCAATGCTAGCCTGCGGAAAAAACCTTTGGTTATAAATATAGATCGGAACGACTGCGGAGGAAATCTTACCATGAACAAAATCAATTACATACAAGGAAAATCCTATATAAAATGATTATAGATGGCATCTGGCCCGCTCTAGATTAGCTATATAACCAACAGCAAACCCAAAGCTGTTGGAAATAGTAAAAAAGAAATTCGTACCCTATTCTACTCTTGGTGGACTGCCTGAGATTAAAAAAATATTGGACGAAGGGATAAGAATATGGATAGAAAATGATGAATGAAACTGGAGTGGAAACCAGAACTGTTCCTCCTGGGAGATTAAAGGGGACTATTCTCCCAAAGTGAGATACCTGATCATCACTTACTAAACACGCAATGTAAATTTATTTGGCGGCAATATGGAAAAGCCCAAGTACCACCGATAACACATTATTATTCAAAAATTTATGAATGTGCCGAAAATGGAAGAGGTTCACGCTCAATTAAAAATGGGAAGGCATGATTCAGAGTAGCTACAAAGGATTTGGTGTTGGATAAATGGTGCAATTTGGGTAGAACGCAAGAAAAGAATGTAACAGAAATAAATTGAAACCCAGGAAACATATATATAGTTGTATATACTGAATTATATAAAATAAATGTTCAAGCTTCTCTCTAATACATAAACATTATGAAGGTTCTAATGATTAATAATACTGTTATAATCCAATAGCAATAGTAGATAACATTGTTACTTATTTATTAATATGTTATCTATAAGAGACAAGGAATACTTGCCAATTATTATTTATTATTGTTTATTATGAACTATCAATCCTGTTATCAAATGTAACAGAAAGAAATATGCTTACTGTTCTATTAGTATGTTTACTATTTTTTATTTCTGTATACTCGTAGGTTTATATCTTTTTAATCCATTGCAAATAAAGTTCGTTTTAAAACACACACACAAAAAGAAAATAAAATAAAAAACAGAGCTTTCCCCGTGGGCTTTTGGAATCAGATACCATATATTGTTTTTAATTCTTAAATTTATGTTTATAAGATGTTTTTATGTACAGTTATGGTATTTGTGTATCTTGTGACCCACTGAAAGTCTGTTTTTATTGCAGAGGCATATAAGTTTGATTAATAAATAATATTCAAAAAGCTTGCTAGTGATCAGTAAGGGTTGAATTCAATAAAATACTAATTAACTATATCAAGTTTAGTTTAGAATTTGATTTGATCTAAATAGAATTTAGGTAATTAGTTCATCTAATAATTAAATTTGCATTTGGTTAAATTAATATATTCCCAATATAGGATTTCTCCCTTCCAATTAAATACATAATTTGGACAGCTTTGAAGACCTGACAACGAGTCTTTGGGCAAGAGCTCAGCTTCCATCCCCAGCTGTGGGTGCCCTTTAATGTGGTTAGAACAAACCTTTTCAGTATTATCTGTCCTTTACTATTTTTTTATTTGCAACATTTTATGTTTAGAGTCTGTAAACAACTCAGCCTCCTCCTGGAGAAAATAAATCTGAGGAATATGTAAAACAAATGTCCTATTTTTGAAGGAAAAATAATTTGTTTTTAAACAGAAATGAAATGCTAGGCATTCATTTCATGATGTACTTACTCTCCTTCAACCCCCCCCCAAACACCAAACCATTAACTCCCTATAGTATAGAACAAGATAGAAACATGTTGGAGGTTTCCGTAAAGATGGGATTGCGTATCTGGTTCTGTTCAATAACCAAAGGGATGCATCTCAGCACCTAGAGAAAGCGTAATACCACTTAAAACATTTTACTTAACACCTGCAAAGTTTTTTAAATTGCTATTCCATTTAATTCCATGTGGTTTATTTTTTTAAAAAAAGTATTAAATTTAATTCATTAAATAATATAGCCCTATTTATGTTGGATAGTGAATATTTCAGGTAGTTTTACTTTTTGCATAAAACTATTTATATTTATAACTTAATTTTAAACAAGGCAAGTTGTTTTCCTATACTATTGCATATTGCTCTGTGTTTTTATGTGAGGAAGGTTTAATAATTATTTGATGTACAATTTTCAGTGAAGTAACTTTAAGTTACTTAGTGAGCTTACCTTCAGAATATTTTTTCATTATTGTTTACCTGTTCTTTATAAAATAAACTCAAACCAGCTCATGAAACAAGAGAAAATTTCCTAGATATCTGAAAAAACAACTGGGTTATCAATCAATTCAATCAGGAAAAATAATCTGGATATATATTTTTATAATGGTCCAATTAGATTCCATTAATTTAAAATACAATATAAAGTAAAATTAAAAATGTCAAATATTGAAATTGGTGTTCACTATTCCTGTTATTATTTCAATCAATTTTTAAATAGGCAACCTACAGCTATAAAAACATGCTACAGCCACAATGAATAGCTCAAAAAATTAATTTTAAATTCATGTACTTGACATTAAATGAATTATTTGCTTTTATCTAATACATAAAATAGTTCTGGCTGTCATTCATTTTCCTTTATTTCTCCCAGTATATACATCTTTTGAAAAATAAAAATATCTGTTTTAAATGAAAATATTACAATTAATAACATTTTCATGTCAAAATAATTGTTATTTCTGAAGTTAAATGAATTAAGATAGAAAACACATTTGACAGATATGACCCTGATAAGATTAATTTCAGGAAACATCAGAGGTTAAAAATAAAAATATAAGCAAACTGGATTAAGGTTATCTTTGGCCAATATTTATTGTAAGAACCTAGTAGTAAAAAATGGAAACAACTACAATGAAAAATAACAATTAATATTCCTACTATAAAGATGTAAATATATCTATTCTAGTTTGATTGCCCATATAAATATTTCATGAAGAATACCGGGGAATCAGGATATCTATTTCCTTTACTTCTAGGTTTTAACTTCAAATAATTTACAAGCTATACTAATACTGACATGCATATTCATGGCAAAATTATGGACATTACAAACTAGGGTTATTTGATTTAAGCAATTTAGCACATAGATAATATCAAGCAGGCATTTGCTAAATCAAAATGACACATTGATTTTTCTCATGTAATATTGATTAGTAAGGCATACTAGAACTTTGATGTTGGCTATTCTGATGTAGCAAATTATTTAAAACATTTGGAGATAACTACAGAACTTTTTCTTTTTCTTTTGCCTGGGTATAACTTATGAGAAGAGATGTACCTTTAAGTGTCTTTATCAGTCAGGCTGTGTAGTTTCCACAGAAGCAGAACCAATTGATAAGACTACAACAAGCAACAGTCTGGCTGTTACCAAAAAGTGAGTTGTCCCATATTCATAATATCTCATTACCCTTACATTTTTCACCACTTTTCTCAATTACATGTGATAATCAAGCAAATCAATCATGTTTTTAGAGTCATTATTGCACTGCATACACATTAACCGAATTATGCTTCAACTACATATTTAAAACAGACATTTTCTAAATAAGAACTTTACTGTTCAATGACAATGACCAAATAGCTTTTTCTGCACTATCTCATCGTGCTCCTACCAGTATGCATCCATTTGTATCATCTAACAGACTTAAATTTTTGTTCTGGATTGCAATCACTCAGAATCTTGTGCATATTTTTTCTAGAACTCATCCTTGGGTTTTAAAACTCAAAAAGCTGAATGGAAAAAAATGGAACTAAAATTAAATATAAAGACCAAACTAATGATGACCACAATAAAAGCAAGAATCCTTAGAATTGGTAATGAAGGTATTGAACTAATAGATAGCTTTTGCGTTTTTGGATCAACCAAATATTAAACATGCTGTCCCTTAATTTTTTTAACTGGTATTAATGTTTCTATTTTAAGTGTTAATGTTTGCTTGAATGGTTTTTTATTGTACACTGCCAGGTACATTCATGTGTATGAGATGGGTTGCTATATGAACATGATAAATAAGTGAAAGCCTGAATAAATAAAAATATCAACAGTAAATGAATAAGCAGTCAAGAAATACACCTCAGATTAGGATTTGACAGAGCAGTCAGCAAGGTCTTGGAAAATATACTCAGATGCAGTGATATGTCTATATCTGTAAAGATTAGAATAGTGCAAGAAATGGTCTATTCCATAAAGTATCCCTGTGGATACTTTATGGAACTGAAAGTTGGATTTTGAAGAAGCCAAATAGAAAAAAATAATGAGACTTTTGACTTTTGGTGCCGAAGACGACTCTTGAGAATACCATGGATAGCCAAGAAAACAAACAAAGGGATCATTAAACAAATCAGCACATATTTCTCAATCAAGATCTCAATGGTTGGGGTGAAATTACCTTCTTTGCACATTTTATGTGAACAACTAGCTCTCTGGAATAGTCTCAAATGCCAGAATCTCACATACATTTAAGAAATGGAGCTGATATACTCAAGAAAAGATGGATTTATTTATTTAAAACATTTCTTCAGTTCTGGACAGCTCCCAATCAAAACTTAAAAAACAACATATAAAACAATATTAAAATTATAAAACTAAACACATTAAAATGTTAAAAACAATAAAAACCTGGTTCCAACTCAACTTCTAATGTCCAGTCATCTAATATGATCCCAGTGCTTGGGGGAAAAGCCAGGTCTTCAAAGCTTTACAAAAGAATAAAGCCTGCTGAACTTTCAGGAACAGTTTAAGAATCTTCCCAAGAGGATATATTTACTGAACTATGTTGAATGCCCATATAACTTATTATAGAATTGCCCTGTATACTGATGTTGTTACTTAGTTTGGGTAATGATATATCTGCAAGAAAACAACCAAACTTAGAAAGTACCAAGGACCTCTGATTTGAACCTTGAGCTACAAATGTTCTCCTTTATTCCTCCTGTACAATGTAGGATGGCCAACTATCAAAAACAAAAAGATCAAAAGAATTCCTGGTTACATCCACTTAACAGGTTTTAATTTTAAGAACATTTCTTTTGTAGAAATAGTTTGATTTATAAAATAATTTCTTTCATGAATGAAGGCAAATATACATGTCCCAGGATAATGTTGTAGGATTCAATCTGGGTCAGTCACTGAAACCAGAGGCTTGGTCTTCTGAGCTTTTGCACTTGTGCTGGAGCCCATCCTCAGGGAACTCCTCTCTAGCAGTTATGCTTTGGGCTATTCTGTGTCTGGTATTTATATGTTGAATGGTTGTTAGAGAACCATAGACACCATATAAATACCACATACACAATAACCCAAAGCACACACTCTGCTAGAGAGAAGTTCCCTGAGGATGGGCTCCAGCATGAGTCTGAAATGTCAAAAACCTAAACCTCTGGTTTTTGACTTTGTTTGTTTATTGAATAAAAGTTGATTGATGATAATTATCTCCATAGTTTGAATATGTTTATAAATAAAATACAAATGTTTGTTCAATAAAAATGATAAAATCTATAGACAATAGTTTGAATTTATAATCTTAATTATATGAGCATTGCATTATATTATAAAAAAGAATAGAAGCCAAATCAGACAATGTCAGATTGAGACTGGAACTCCTATCTTTCATACAAAAAAAGTTGATACTTGATACTTGATAATCTGATTTCTTAATGTTGCAATTATTTCCAATGTGCAATTATACATTTGATATATAGGCAGTTATTGAAATTAAAGCAACTAACAATACTAACAAAAGCAGCTAACAATTCTAGCAAAAACTGAGGAAAAATTGAGATGAAAGTGACATAGCAAAGCAAATAACTTTATTTTACTTTCATAAGTTACCAAATGTAGATGTCAGAAACATCTTTAGTTTTGTATTCAAAAAATGGAGGCCAGAAATTCAATCAGCATATCAAAATAAGAAAATATGTTCTTAGTTTACCAATTGGTCTTTTAAATACTCTCCAGTTCATAAAATAAGATTTTAGAAATTTTGTACTAGATAATTATACTTCCTGATTTTGTAATTAGTGGAACTACATGTAATTACATAATAATTATGATGGTAATTACATAATTAAGATGTATAATTATGTAGTAAAAAACATTATGGAAATAAAAACTATCAACTGTATAACCACAATACATCTGCAAAAAAAATCTTTCCTATTGCTTAAAAACTGTATTTCCACCTTCAAAATAAATAAATAAATAAACAAACAAACAATAAGTAAATAACAGCGATTAGTCTAGTGTATCAATTACTTACTGACAATTAAAGAAAAATCTTATCGATATTAAGATGGTGAATTATCTTCTTAAGACATAATTATACTAATTTGGTGATAATCAAACATGTATTTTATCCTAAATCACAATAAATCAACTAGAAATCCTCTTGAGACATTTGAAACTAGCTAGAAAATTTTTAAATTGATGTTTCAGCACTGCAAATTTTGTTATTTCTTCAATACTGATGTTCAAACACTTCAGATAATACATAGTGCATGCTTTAAAACTTGAATTCTCTTTAAACTGTATTTAAAGCCTTTTCTAACTGTATTTAAAGCCTTTTCTATTCTATAAACATTTTAAAAGTCTGATTTATTTCTCAAGCTGAAATTGAGTATATTGAATATGGTAAAAAGATTTTACTTTTTAGCTTGATAATTACATTACTGCTACCTTTTCATACTAACCAAAAGGCAATTCATCCTAACAGTGTGCATCCTAATATGCACATAAATTCTTATAATTTTCTTTGTACCGAATGAATAATCTTCTTAATGTATAGAAATGCCCACTTTTTAATATTGTACTTTATTATCAAGTTTCTTGTGGGACAATATACAATTTGTATTTTTTTCCCATCAACTGTTAGCAGAGACATATTGAAGATCCTCATTAGTATCACTAAAAAATACCACCATGTTGAAAGCTCTCCTTGTATAGCTTTCCAGCAACTCATCCATAAAAAACCTCCACTTTGCATTGATATTTTGCACACCAAGTCATGAGCACAAGAGAAAAAAACAATGTTTAAATTACAGGATATAAGCGAATATTCCAAGTTAGACTTTGCATTTTCTTGGAGGTCATACAGCTTAACCATTTCATTTTTCTAAATACAATTTTACAGTCTATTCATCCAGAAGGTTAACTGACCATGTTTAGCATATTTATGGAGGACTACTGTAAAATTCTGTTATAAATTTGTAAAAGTATTTGGTGAACATGGATTTATTTTTAAAACAAATGCACAGTATAAAAATGAATCTTAAAGATCTTAGAAAGAAGTGAAAGTAGTGATCTAAAAATATACACAATACTTTTAATATCCAACCTTCTTCAATCAGTAAGTGATTCAATATAATCTAATCTTCTATTTTTATATTAATAATTAGTCTGATATATCTGATAGTAGTACTAGAAATCCTTAGAATTAAGATAATCCACTGCTAGGTTACGAAAACATTATGCAAAAGAACATAAAATAAAATATTCAAAAGAAAATATATTATATTCAAAAATTATTTTAGATCTATTCTTCATGCTATTAAACCTTGAAAAGTTGCTGAGCTCCAGACTATGTCTCGTAGAGCATATATGCACAGCCAGCAATTTTTTTGCAGCCTTGAAAGTTGCTACTTAAAAATTAAGCAAAATATATACTTGAGATCAGCAACATTTTATTACCAACCCATACCTTTTTCTTCCTGTTCCTTATTATAGCTCCCCAAATGTTTAAACCAGTTGCTTTGTTAATTTCATTGCCCCAGGCTGTATATTGGATTCTCTCAACTTGGATACAACAGTCTCTCAACTTGGATACAACAATACTATTTGTATACAACAGTCTTCCATTGTTTTTACAATAGCTGTCATCATTCTGATTCATAATTTATTTTCAGAAATTATAATATCATTGGAAAAACTGCTCAAATCTCTTATCTATTGTTCTAATAATGGAAATTTAAGTAAGGAGTAAGTGAAAAAGTTGAAAATTCAAAGGTATGACAAGGAATGGAAAACATGTAATTCTATATATACAGGAGCACAGCTACATAGGTAGTTCTTTACTTACTATGGCAATTAGGATCAGAATTTCTGCCACAAAGCAATGGGGTCATAAAGCATAACTACATCACTTAGCAACAGCAAATCCCTGCAGTCTCAGTTGCCACTAAACTGAACTGAATCCCATTGTTATTAGGCGAAGCAACTTCCTCCTGGCTTTCCATGGTGAAGCTGGAAGGGAGTTGGAAATCCTAGGCTTGCAAACAGGTCACTTGTACAAGGATGTATGAAAGTTGTGGTCGGGCTCAAGGAGTGTGTAAAGGAGACTGAAGAGGGTGTGCAGGATGCACAAATAGTGAGGGAGGTGCCATGATGCCTTGGGAGGGTGTGTAGAGGTGCACAAGCGGCCTGCACAGAATGAGGGCAGAGGGGCTAAGGAAGGATACACAGGTGGGGGAGAATTATTCCAGTGACTTGTAACCTTCCCAATTGACATCTCTACTGACTTTCTGGGGAAGCTGATAGGAAAGATCATAAATGGCGATCACATGATCACAGGGCATTGCAACGGGTTGTGGAATGTGGAAGAGAACTGAAGGAAAAGAGCTCAAAAGTTCAGTCAACCCTCAGAAATTAGCTCAGACAAAGTCCTGTCATAAGGCAGCAACAACTTGCAACCTTTCCTGCCAGTTTCCCCATTGACAGGGGCGAACAGAGAAGATTACAAAAAACAATCCCAAGACTGTAGGGTACTTAATTTTAATTAGTTCTAAATGAGAACAGGGTGCCAAGTACTCATACTGTAATCTCATGTCTGCGGGAATGGTGGAGCAATATTTTACAATGGCTGGAAGTGGTTTATTTATGGGCTATAAAGCACCCTTTCTGAGGCTATCATTATTCCAGATCACCATTAAATGAATGGTCATAAGCCAAGAACCACCTGTACACGTTTACATGCACTGAAACACAGATAGATTAATAGAAGCTTCACACGGCATTCTTAAAACAAGTACAAATCATATGGATCAAATCCATATAAAATGGATTTCTGATTAAAAACAAAATTATATATTTCAATACATACTTTTTAGATGTTATATCTGGTTAATCAAGTGCTCAATTTTTTATTACATGTTTATTACAAGTAGTCCTCAGTTAACAACAAAAATTGCTAAGAAATGCAGTTGTAATGATGTTGCATGTCACATGACCACGCTGCTTAGCAACAGCAATTCAGCCAGACCTAGCTGCTGTTGTTAAATGAGGACTACACTGGTTGTAAAGTAAGGGCATCACATGACCGCAACTTCCTGTCACTTCCTATTGACTGATTGTGGGAAACTGGCAGGGAAGATTCCAAGTCATGAACATGTAATTGTGGGACTCTGTGATCGTCAAAATTCCAAATATTAGTTTAACTTCTACTTCTTCAGTGCTCTCATAAGTCTAAGTGATCATTGAATGAGTGGTTGTTAAATCAGGACCACCTGTATCAGAGAACTAGCATTGCAAAAATGAAGTTCTATACCTTTGCACTTTTTTATGTTTGGGTGTGTATATTATTTGTGTGTGTGTGTGTGTGTGTGTGTGTGTGTATGGAGAGAGAGAGAGAAAGAGAGAGAGACAGATCCAGATTCAATATTTGCAGTGATTCATCATCAATACATATTTCCCACTTCATTAAGCATATTGCACCACAAACAATTCATACTTTAAATCATTCTGAATATCTATGGTGAATAGAAATCAAAATATGCTATAGGTATTCTCCCCCGACTCCCAATATCACAGATGAATGCTATTCCAAACTTTTGAGTTATTAGGAGTAAAGCTGCTCAGTACCAGCTGACCTAAGGTGGCAGGTCTTTACATAGCTGGCACCCAGAATTGTTTTATAGTCCAAGCAGCAGTGTTTTCTAAACATTTGCAAGAGTAGGTTATTTAATCTGGGGAAAACCTCAAAGCAGCCTTAATGAGGACAACACTACTTTGAGGAAAGCTGCTTCCTTTGAAAGTTTTGCACAAGTGTACAATTTTATCTTTATATTTTGGATAGTTACATATCATTTAATGTACATATTTATAAAAATGCATATATAAAATATATTTCAGTATAAATATTAATAAATATAACCTCATTATGTAGGTAAAACTGAAAGTGTATTTTAAAAATAATAAAAAGATTAATTAAAAAAAAAAAGCCTCCAGCAAAGGGAAGGCTAAATCACCAGCGTTCCCAATTACTTAAGAGAATGTAAACTTTCCCAGGCATTTCTTTAGGCATTGATTATTATGACATACATTTTCTTTCTTATATCATCATCATCATCATCATCATCATCATCATTTAATGACCCCATAATACCTTGCAGGGTGGAGGGTGGGCAACTGAATGGAGTTCCCCTTCCTGTCTCCAATGCGGAGTTTTGTTCAGCAGATATATTCTCATTATGCCCAGAGAGAGAAATATCTTCCTCTAGCTCAGATTGAACTCAGAGACTCCTGCTTGTGAGGCGAGAGCTCCACCTTAGGCCACTGAACCACTCCATTTTCTTTTTTGTATACAATTTCTTAATTCATGCAGTCAGGTACCTTTATGTATATTATGTTAACAGAATGAGGCAGATTGGCCTAACACCAGAAAATAGGACTGATTTTTATGATGCAAATTTCCACTTTAAACATTCAGGGTAATGACAGTGTTGTAACATACCTTTCCCTGGACCAGTATATTTTTCTTTTGCATAGTCCACATCAAAAATGTAATGGTAAAAGCATAGCTGGGTGAATAAGGCCTTGTCAGAGTACTGTAATAAAACACAGACACACATAAATAAAGTATGCTATTGAAAAACAGCTCAGACTAGAATAATCATACTCACATATAACTTTTATGCTATTTCACAGTTACTTATTAAGGCTAAATATTTACTATTAGTTTTTATCAGTTGCCTTGGAAAGCAATTCAGTTAAATGTCTATAAATATATATACTAAATAAATGTCTAAAAAACCTCTTGTGTTTATGTAGTATTAATTACAATAAAGGTTTTAATAGACTTGTTTTAAATCATGAAACATACAATTGTTATGCAGAAAGAAAAGAAGCATCTGATACACAATACATGCATTTAACAATGACTTTAGAAATTATACATGGTATCAGGAAAGTAAATTTCAATATAGTTTCATTCTAAAAGTATGTTTAACATTCACTATATATTTTTGTAAAATAAATACTTTGGAAAGACAAACACTGTATGTGAAATAACTCTGACCTATGATTTTATGACATCTGAGAGAGCTTTTGGAGAATTTTATTCACTGGTTTACTGGAGACCACTTTAACTTAGATATAAAATGAAAATTTCCTATCAGGATGTATCTGTCTTAATGGTATCCTGTGAGTTTGTGATTATGCTTGAACTTATAGATTGTAGTTAATGATTAGGAAAAATTACTTGGGTTGATAGATTAATCTATAGAATAAGGCTATTACTCTCACAAACTTTTCATTGGTAGAAACTGAACAGCATGTTTTTTTTTTTACTGTTGAAGATAAATATATTTTCAAAATCATTGCATGCTTTTTAAATAAAAGTCTATTATTACAAGCACAAACTAGATTATTTTGCATCTTAGTTTATAAAGAACCGTGCTTCCCAAGAGAACTTCTCACACATATGACATTTAATTGAAAGGATTTTTCTCTTTTTTATTTCTTGTATTTTTTAATGTATTTTTGGCTTATCAGATCAATGGAAATAGTTCATGTTTGTCTTTGAGCTATAACTAGTTTTGGACTGAAAAAGATATGCAGATAACTTAAATGAATTAGTTACAGGAGTAATTATTGGTTACACAATAGTTATCCTTCAATTAAGCATCCTTCACACAGCAAATAATGCTATGTGGAATTAATTTATATTTGTATAAGACTCAAGATTTCTAGTAGACTTGATTGTACTGCTGCGAAAAAGGATTATGTAAAAAACAAATTTACTGTGATTGCTCCTTTATTAACAGCCGTATGGCAGGCAGGCAGGAATATAGTCATGAAATATACTCTTCACTTATCTGACTACATGAAACAGATTATTTTTTTCTAAAGATTAAAAGTCTTTAGGACAGGGGTGTCAAACTCGCGTTGTCACCTGAACTTTTCCCCCTTTTGCTAAACTGGGTGGGGGAGTGGCCAGCATGTGACGTAAGACCACACCTAGAGTACTGCATCCAGTTTTGGTCACCACACTATAAAAATATATATTGAGACTGTAGAAAAAATAGAGAGAAGAGAAAATATCTTCCTCATACCCAAGAAGCTTCTTCAGTTCTAAAGAATTGTCATTTGTATTTCTATAGCTGTCCGGTTTGGTACAGTTATCAAACAAGGCAGGTACAGACTTCAACAGATAGTTAGGACAACATAAAAAACTATTGCAACCAGCTGCCTTTCATTGAGGACGCGTATACTGCACGGATCCGAAAGAGTGCTGAGAAAATATCTACAAATCCCTCACATCCTGGACATAAACTGTTTCGATTCCTCCCCTCAAGAGGCTGCTAGACTATTATAATCAGTGATGGGATTCAAAAAAATTTACTATTGGTTATGTGGGCATGGCTTGGTGCTCATGTGACTGGGTGGGTGTAGCTATGTGACTAGGTGGGTCAAAAGACAGAAATTCACTTTAACAATGTTTTTGCTTAGCAACCAAAATTTTGAGCTCAATTGTTATTGTAAGTCAAGGACTATCTCTACCTTCCTCTGCATGGCAGCCTTGCCTAGTAAACTCCTTTCCTTTTCTGAGAATTTCTCCAGTGTGTTAGAGGCACCAAAATAATTAAGATTATATAGGATCTCCTGCTGGAGTAGGGGGTTGGACTAGATGACCTCTGAGATTGCTGTGCTATTTCCTGGATTGCTGTGCTATTTCAAAGCATCCTCTGAAGCTGCATCTAGTGCCAAGGTTTGTGGTCCTTTCTTCCTCTCCTTTTTCTTTCCCTCCCTCCGTCCATCCATCCATCCATATCTCATTCACTTTCCCTTCCCTCTTTCTCTTTTTCCCTTCCCTCCCTTTCTTTTCTCCGTTCCCTCCTTTTCTCCCCTCCCCTTTTCTTTCTTTCTTTCTTTCTTTCTTTCTTTCTTTCTTTCTTTCTTTCTTTCTCTTTCCTTTTTCCTTCCCTCTCTCTTCCTTCCTTCCCTTTCTTTCTTCCTTCCTTCCTTCCTTCCTTCCTTCCTTCCTTCTCTTTCTTTCTTTCTTTCTCCCTTCCCTCCCTCTTTCTTTTTCTTTTCCTTTCTTCCTCACTTCCCTCCCTCTTTCTTTCTTTCTTTCTTTCTTTCTTTCTTTCTTTCTTTCTTTCTTTCTTTCTTTCTTTCTTTCTTTCTTTCTTTCTCTTTCTTTCTCCCATACCTTTTCTTTCTCCCTTCCCACCCTTTCTTTCTTGTCTCCCTTCTCTCTCCCTCTCTCTCTCCCCCTTCCCTTTCAACAAAGCCAGCATACTTACCGCCCTCCCACCCTGCTATTCCCTTCCCATTTGTTATCAGGGAGGTACAATCAGGTACAGGGGAGCTTCCACCCCCTCCTCTTCCTTCTGCTAACAAGTGCTTGATGCTGTTTGGCTGCAGCACCTCCCCCAAACCTCCATACCTGCGATCGATCGCACCATGGCTTCTGGCTGCCAGCCTTGACAGCTAGCTGATTGGCTGGTGGCTAACTGACTAGAAGACCTCCAAGTTCCCTTCTTCTTCCCTTCTTCTATTCTATTCTATTCCATTCCACTCTACTCACTTAGACTTATATACCATTTTATAGTGCTTTACATCTCTCTCTCTCTAAGCAGTTTACAGAGTCAGCATATTGCTCCCAACAATATGGGCCTTCATTTTATCAATCTCGGAAGGATGGAAGGCTGAGTCAACTTTGAGCCTGGTGAGATTTGAACTGCCAAATTGCAGTCAGCAGAAGTAGCCTGTAGTACTGCACTCTAACCACTGTGCCACTATGGTTCTTATATAAATGTATGATGCAACCACTTTTGAAGATAATTCACAATTCTGCACCATGATACTGAAGATTTATGAAAATATGAAGTAGTAGAGGACAATGAAAAATATTAAGATATTAGAACCATTTTCTCCAAAAAAAGAATACAGTACTTGTTTCCACTGAGCTCAGGAAAAAAGGAAATAGGATTCAATTTCTGACAAAGTAATGTATAAAGCATGCATAGAAGGACAAAAGTGGGACTAAGCTTTTTTCCCCTTCAAACAGTATGGTCTACAACAGTGGTTCTCAATCTGTAGCCTGCAGACTGCTGGGGGACTGCAATGTCAACATAGGGGATCCATGAAGGCTTGAAGAAATGTTGATTTAAATTTTGCGTGTTAATGGTCTGTGGCCCAAAAGATATTTAAAGTGCCAGCGTTCCAGCAACCCTCCATTCCAACCAATAACTCCGAGACAGACATCTCTCAAAAGTTCCTTTTATTTGGATAGTAACTGGTACATCTGTAGAATCCCAAATCTGAAGTTGCGGGCTTCCTTGCAAAAGTAAAAACTACAAATCCATCCCCTATTCCCATCACCACATCACATAGCCCAATCACCATCCGTCCCAAAGTAAGACTTCCTTTTCACTATGCGCAACACTGCCTGACCTTGAATCAGCAAAAGAATTTTATTTTGTCGAACTAGATATACTCAAATGAATCCCCTCCTCCCACTTTCCCAGGCTCAATTGTGCAGCGTGGGAGCATCAGATCTCAATATGGCTTCCAAAGCTGACAGGGGTGTCAATGGTGAAGAAAAGGATGAGAACCATTGATCTACAAGTATCCAGTAAGACTGATTAGTGATAAATTCTTGATGGATAAAATCAGGACAGTTTCAGTATTTAAAACAATACTGAAGCTCTACTGAAAATAACAAGTAACTATGTTAATTTCTTTGGCATTCTGTCAGCAGCCAATTCAGCCAGTTTATCTAAAGTAAGACTAGACACTAATTGATGAAGCACCACCTTGCATGTTTTTTCTTTCAGGAATGATCTTGTATCATTTGGGGCTCAATGACCAATTCCCTGTCTCCTTATAAAATGGGATTACAATGAAATTGAATCCAGATAGATAATGTAGGAAATTATGCCATTAACTTGTGTTAGCAATGGAGCCTATCATAAGATACTGCAATAGTGAGTGCTCCTCATTAGTCAAACCAGCCAATTAGTCATAAAAGTAAAGTAACTAGATATAAAAAGCATAGTAAGAACAATAAATGCAAGATTTTGAATAGCTGTTCAATTAAAATGGCATTTAAACATGGGAGAGAAAATACTTGGTTACCTGGCTGAATCAACAGCTAGGAATGGAATGGATATGAATTAAAGCTGAATTCAAATAAACAGATTGCCATTAAAATAATTGAATATATGTGGTCACTTTATATTTCTTAACATTTTGAATTTGTTAATATCTCTAGGATAAATATAAATGAATGAGATTTCATACAGAGCAGCTGGGAGTAAAAGGAAGATATATATTTTTTAATGGTCAAGACAGAATAGCAAAGTTATGTTAGCATCTGAAAAATTTAAAATGTAGGTTGGCAGTGGTATAGAAAAAAATGGTAGAATATGATTAGTTATACAGTTTCAAATTCATGTTTTGCAATCTTTTCCAAGGATATTACATTACTGGAATTTCACTATCAGCTCTGTAGTTATATCAAGAATGTTAGTTAGCAAAAATAGGCTATTTTGTCACGTTGAAAATTCCTCTTATTTTAAATAGTCAACATTCTGCATAAATAGTCTATGATCTATTAACAAAATCAATGTTAAAGATATTATATATTAAAAAGCTCCAATCAAGAAATTGCATTTTGATTTTTTTGATTTTTTTCCTTATTAGCTATTCTATGAAATGCATCATCATTATATTATTATTATACCACTTATTTTTAGTAAATCGTGATTACTGCTTCCTGAAGAAGGGGAAAAAAGAGGACGTCAGTGATTAAGTTATTTGTTTAGTTTTGGGGATTCAGCAGTAATTGCTGGTACACATCTCCCTGACTGCACACAGGCAGCAGGTTGAATAGAACACTGAAATTACCTCCTTCATAATAGTTTGTTTTGATAATGTATTGTGTGTCGAGATGATGAGAAACAGTTGCTGTCAATTTGATTAGCCATTATATTTTTATGTTAATTGCCATTATTGGATCCATTCTGTTTAGTGTCACTATAGAAGCCATACAATGTTAGCATAAATAACAAATTGGAGTAAATTAGGAAGATATATTTTTGCCAATTCATTTTAATTGCCCCTCAGTCCTTCCGTTGGTTAACACAGCTGTTGACCCATAATAAGCACTAGGTCAATATAGCTGCTTGTCAATTCAGAAATGCAAAGTGCTATGTTGCTCGTAATGGATATACAACCACCTTTGCCAGCCATCTGAAGCAAGCAACTGACAACCTAAAGGCAGGAATAAAGCATCAGCTATGGAATATAGTGACCTGATATTATCAGAGAGGCTAATTGAAAGTCACTTCCTAAATGGGTAAGATTTTTTTAAAAAGTTATGCACACACATATATTTTTAATTATACCAACACCTCCTGCCCTGTGGCACCTAGCATATTTTGCAATTAGTAATAAATAGAAAACAAAAAGCTGTAGAGATTTTAAATGTCAAAGACAATTAAGGAAGATTAAGACATTTCTATGTGTGGGTATACCCGTCAAGGAACAGAATCTTATTGAGAGAATAAAGTATCTTTTAAAAAATTATGGATCAATTTGATACAGGTAAGTTTATGAATAATAGATTTTAACAGAATTTTGACCAGAAATGTCATAAGTTGTTTTTATTCAGCTTTCATGGAATCAGAAAACTACAGAATATTTTTTTTTTTTTTGCCTGAATCATTTCCTTTGATTTGGGGGGGGGGGGGCTCTTAAAATTCTTCCTTTGGTATTGCTTTAAAGCTGCCTAAAGTAGTTTGAAATAAACCTGTTGCTTGCACTAATTAAAATCAATTTTAAAAATTGTACTTCAGCATTGAGTATTGAGATTAATTTTTATGTTACAAGTTAACAGAAATAGCAGAGGCATTTCCATTCCCTGTATTAGCCAATATTTTATAGCTGTGTCATATTAATATAAAATTATTTACAAAACTGGTACATGAGCACACATACACAAATGCACACACACACATATATATCATACAAAAATCACACATAGTTATTAGCTTATATACATACAGTATAGAAACAAATAAGTGGATACAGTTGACAATTACATTCTTCAAAGATAAAGAAAAAAGAACAAGTCCTTTTGTGCATACTTGAAAGATGAACAACAGTTTGGCCACTTTAATATTCCTTATTAGGCTTGGCTACACTGTGTTGGAGGAAAAAGGCATGACATTCACTACATTGTAAATGTTCTGTCCTTTTTTTCTTCAATATTTTACACTTACACATCATATTTTACAGATTCAGAGTGATTTTTATTCTTTTGAAATATGCATATAACAATAGAATAAGATATGAAAACCACTCACTAATATACATGAATAAAGTAACTAACCAGTTTGTGAGGGCATGATTGCATACTGCACATCATTTACATAACATGTATTAAGTATATACATTAAAATGGAAACGGTCCCCTCAATAATTCATTTTCTTTCCCTACCCCCAGTTCTTTTCCTTATATTTCATGCTATGAACTATAAAATAGATAGGGGAAAAAGAGTTTGTCAAGTCTATTAAATTGTTTTGTAAAGAAGATAATTTCTGCAGGCAAGAGAGACAACTTATTTGTATTACTTCAATTAGTTCTTATACAAAACAGAAGCACCACTTCATTAATCAACGGCTAGAGAAAGACTTACTTTTACAAGAAGTCTTTTGGTAATTTGATTAGAAAGAATGGTGACTCACATTATCATCTGATTCTGCACATCCATCAAGCAGACAATTTAGGACAAATTCTTTTGAAACAATTTAAGTTCTTGTCAAGAAATTGTCTCTTTAAAAAGAGACATTTTTCTACAGTGTGCAGAATGACTTGCTGTTTCAGCAAACATCTCTGTGTTCTATGTTCCTCTATCTTTTCCCATCCCTTACCTTTAAAGAAGCAGAAAATGTAAGATTACCTTTATTTTAAACAAAACCTTAGGGTGAATACCAATGTTTAACAACATATTATAGGTAGTCCTTGACTTACAATCACAATTTGAGACCAGAATTTCTGTTGCTAAGCAAGGCAGTGATAAAGTAATATCCAATTTTATAATATTTTTTGCCACAGTTTGTAAGCAAATCACTGCAGTTGTTATGGGAATAATGCAGTTATTAAGCAAATCCAGCTTCCTACACTGATTTTGCTTGTCAGAAGCATCATAAAGAGTAATTGACTGAAATGGGTGGCTATAAACATTTAGTTAATAAATAAATGTCAGTTGTCAAACGTCTGAATTCTGATCATGTCACTATGGGGATGCTGCAATTGTTGTAACCTGAGGATTACCTGTAGTTACCATCTGTTGAGATGAAATTAAATAAGGATCTGTTACAAATTTGGGGTATTAATTTTTACAAAATTGTTACTGATTTAATTCTACATTTAGATTACTTGACTACTTTTGGTCAGGTCTCTTTAGCATATGACTTTTTTGTCTTCAGGTAACAAAGCAAAAGGACTACACTCTCTGTTATTTCTCATGTGATCCTGAAGGGGATGCATTTGGAGAAAATGTAAATAAATTTTCAAATAAAATTAATATCTGTTCTTATCTAATTAGCCCATCTATCAAGATCAAATATACCATATTAAATTGCCAACAATATGAAGAACATAATAGAAAATAATATTACAACTGGGACCAGAATCTTGGTCATTAAGCAAGATATCAGAGAACTGTTTCGCTCAATGATCAGAACCCCATCACTTCCAACTGCTGTCCAGCAGGCAAGGAATTGAAATCTTTTGGCAGGTAGTTCTTTCAGCCAGCCTTCAAAAGCAAAGCAGCTGTATGCCAAAGGTTTTCAGCTCCAAACAATCAGGTAGATAAATGTCTTCGGAGGCCTGAGGCACTGGTGCAGCCTGTCTTTCTACTCTATGGTTGGAAGTTGAAGACTACTTATAATGGGAACTTTTAGCTATACAAACTTTAAATAGACCTATTAGATCAGAATTACGCCCACAAATGACTAGCTACACTAATCCTACAACCTATAATAAAGTATATTGAAGAAAAACTTTGCTAGAGGTTTTTTCCCCCTCTTAATCTTCCCAAAGAATAGCAGCTGGGTTTCCTTGAAAAAGAACCTACTCAAGTTGTGGATGAAATTTTCCAAGACCTAAGATACCAAAAAATAAAAATAATTTAAAAAAATTCCACAGAAATTCTCAGGAGCTGTGAGTAACTACAGCTAAAGTGGCATTAGGATTTGATTTAACCTGTATGCAAGAGAAAATAAAAAGAAGAAACAAAGACAAGGAAGTCTATAAGAGGAATTCAAAAGACTAGAAGTAGAACTACAAAAGAAACTTTAAAATGGAAGTCTTAAACAACAAATGGACTTAATTAGATACAAGTTGAATATACTTGTGAAAATTTAGCACTACAAATAAAACGGAATAGTCAAAAAATTTCCAAAAATGCAAATAAACCAGGGAGATGACTATCATATGGACTAAAAAACCAGAAAGAAAGAGTTAATAAACTTCAGAATGAGGAGGGAACTATATATCATCAAAGAGAAGAGAAGAGAAGAAAAAAATAATCCAGAACTTCTCCAAGGAATGTATGATGGTAACAAGCGCTTTACGGATGAAAAAAATGTTACAATGTTTTAAGAAAGCAGAACTGCCAAAAATTTCAGAGGGAATAAAATGTATGCTAAACACAGATATAGAAATGTCAGAACTAACAGAGGCACTGAAAAAAACAGAACAACAAAACACTGGGCCCTGATGCACTGCCAGTAGAAGTGTACAAAGAGCTACAAGATGTGCCAGACAAAATGCTACTGGAGGTGTTTAATGCAGTATTAAAAGAAGCCAAAACACCATTGTCATGGACTGAAGCAAATATTGTGTTGATCCCAAAAGAAAATAAGGATTTAACAATAATTAAAAACTATAGGCCTATATTGCTATTAAACTTGAATTATAAAATATTTATGGTAATAATTGCCGAATGGCTAAAAAGATACCTGAACAAATTCATAATTTGTTCATAATTAGAAGCAAGTAGTGTTGTTATTCTTAGAAGCACAAAAGGCATTTGATATGTTAATTGGGATTTTATGTTAAGACAGATAAGTTATATGGACTTTGGTGATAATTTCATAAATATATTTAGGGCTATCTATGCCAAACAAGAGATTAGAGTTATAGTTAATGGAGAAGCGACACAATATTTTCAAATCAAGAAAGGCACAAGACAGGGTGCCTGTTATCACCGCTATTTTTTATATCAACTCTAGAGGTTTTGACAAGAATGATTCAAAAAGACAACCAAATTAAAGGCTTAAGCATTAAGAAAGAAATTTACAAACTGCAATAGTGTGGGGAAGTAGCTGGCTGAAAAATCAACAAAGATAAAACCAAAATGTTAGTCAAAGATTGTCAAATGTACAAAAATGATCTGGTCAAGAAAATAAATATCCAAATAGTGAAGAAAGTGAAATACTTGGGAATACAGCTAACAGATTTTAAAGCTAAAGACAGTGCAAAAAAGTGGATATGATGACTCTATGTAAAAAGAACTTGCAAGGAAACTATGTTGTAAATAGGAAAATATATATGTAAACAGCATCAACCTGGTAATGTAGAGTAAGAAAGAGATCAATTGTTATATGTGGTTTTATATTATAGCACGCATGGCAAAATAATTGCCAAGAAAGTCACATTGTGTTCAACTGTTTTAATGTTTCTTCAATAAAATTTTCTAAAAAAAAAAAAAAAGAATCGCAAATATACAAAGCAAATTGCTTGGTTTTCTTCAAACATATTTTTATGATGTCTCCCTTAGATGACTCCTCAGATTCTTCCTTGGAGATCAGCTCCAGGGAGGATAAGCTCATTCCTGGCACATCAGGAACAATGTTAATTAATAACTCTGAATGGCCAGCCAAAAGAGATTTATGGAAGCAGTGGTGGGATCCAAAATTTTTTACTACCGGTTCTATTACTAACAGCTCAGCTGTTCTATTAAGGAAACTTTTTTACATGCAAGCAAAAGACAATCTCCAAATATTACAGCATCTGAAGTAACATTTCTGATCTGAGAAAAGAACATGTATGTTCCAGTGATCGGACTCAAATTATTTTACTAACAGTTCTGTGGGCATGGCTTGGTGAGCGTGGCAGAGGAAGGATACTGTAAAATATCCAGTTAGAGGTGATATTTGATAGTTCTCCAAACTACTCAAAATTTCCGCTACTGGTTCTCCAGAACTGGTCAGAACCTGCTGAATACCACCTCTATACGAGAGGCTTTGATTGGGGAAAGCTTGCTGGGGCAGACAGTCAATGAAGAGCAGGAGGAACTGACTTCCATGGTGGATTTGAGGGTAGAGAAAAGACAAGAGCAACGATATCTGCCAGATTACTTGGGAGAAGGCCTGCCCATCTTGATGAGCTGCAGCAGAAAGCTATTTATCATAGCAGGCAGAAGGAGGCATTGCTGGGAACAATGTGTTTGGTTTCTGACTGTGTGCTCCTTGTGCTTCCTGCTTGTCTTTGTGCCTTGAAGACTGTTTTTTTTTTGCCAAGTGAGCTCTTGTGGGTGTATTTCAGTTTGGCCTGGTGGATTTAATAGCAATAGCACTAAGACTTATATACCGCTTCAAGTGCTTTACAGCCCTCTCTAAGTGGTTTACAGAGCATATTGCCCCCAACAATTCGGGTTCTCATTTTACCCACCTCAGAAGGATGGTAGGATGAGTCAACCTGAAGCCTGGAGAGATTTGAATTGCCAAATTGCAGGCAGGCAGTAGGCAGCAGATATAGCTAAATTAAATGTGAGTGAGTGGGGCAGCACAATTTTGGACAGCTCTAACTGTTGCTCCTTTCTTCACTCTGTGTCTTTTCAACATAACTTCTTTTTCACTAAGCTTTTCTTTTGCTATTATGTGATCTGTATAAATTTTAAATACTATTTAAAGATATGTTTTTGGTATCAAGAAAAACTTTTTGAAAGGGTATAATCTAGTAAAATTTGTTTTTGTAGGGTTTATCTTTCTGAGGTTAACTATTAGATATGGTACTGGGTTTAAGCGATTTACTTAGGTTGAAGAAAAAATAGGCAGGGGCAGAAAACCCTAGATGAATGCAATTACAAAATAAAACAGCATGTTGGGCTACCCTGTTTGGATGATGTTAGTCAGAATAATTCAGATCAATAGTTCTAGAATCACAGAAAATAAATACTAAATGTTCCCAACACAGAATATAGCTTAAATGTTGCAATTTTAAATATTAATTTTTTATTTCTTAGTGTATAGTGCGAGTATCGGCAGCCTGTGGCTCCCTGCCCCATCACTGGCTGGATCTGCACCTCGCCTGGCCTGAGAAGCTAAGGGCGATGGCAGGGGATGGAGAAATGTCAGGGCTCATTCGACGGCGCCTCACTCTTGCTGCTTGTTGGTGCTAGATGTGCCTTCTGGCACTTGTTGGTGCTGGGCGTGCCTCGCAACCAACACTGACCTCGCTAACATGAGGACTGGTGAGGTGGGAAAGGGATCCGGAGGAGGGAACAATGGAAAGGGAGATGGGTCCGCAATGCCCAGCCGTGGCTTTAAGAAGCTCAAGGCAGAAGGAAAAGGGGGCTGGCCCTGCCAAAACTCGCATGGCCACCCCATGGGTCAGGCTCGGAGAAAGCTGGAGCATCACCCATCAGGTGGTTTCCTCTCCTCTCTTTATGTCTCTCTCCGTTTGTGTGAATGTCTCTCTTGCACTCTGTCTCTGCATCTCTTCTCCCTCTCTCTCTTGGAACGCTGTGGCTTGACCAACCCAGAAAGCTCTCTTAGGGGCTCTTGACTATTCTTTTTATTTCTTCTTTTTGGAAATCTGGGCTGGTTGAGGAACGATTGCCAGCCACGGCAGAGGCTTCCCTTCAGGTGACCCTCCTCCCCCTCTCGCACAACTGGGGGCTGTGGCAGGGCCGGGAGGGTGCAGGGAAGGTGAGTGCCAAAGCGAAGCAAAGGCACGTGCGGGCAGGGTGATATCTTGCTTAAAGAGATTCTTAACAGGACGCAGCTTCTCTCCCGCACTAAGGCTCCAGCCATCACCTTGCCATGTTTTCCCCCCCTGGCAGCTCTTTGGCCGAGCATGGAGGGTGCAAGCTCCAGCCTGAAGCGGCAGGAAGCAAAGACTGCCTTACGTGCAATTGTGGCGTGAAGGCAGTACAGGGCCGCTTCATTCCTGCACTAAACTCCAGCAACCCTCCTCCCCCCCTCCTCATGTGACCCCCTGGTCAGCTGTGGCGGGGCTGGGAGGGTGCGCAGATGCATGGAGACTCTCCTCAAGCGAGCACCAAAGTGCCACAAAAGCATTTGTGGACCGGCCAGCCGGCCAGCTGCTTAAAAAGGATCTCCCTGTGCATGTGCACCCTCCTGGCTCCACCACAGGTGGCCAGGGGGTCACGAGAGGAGAAGGAGGGTTGCTCAAAGGGAAGTCTCTGCCACGGCTAGCAATCATTCCTCAGCAAGCTCGGATTTCAAAAAAGAAGAAATAAAAATGCGCCAAAGAGAGCTTGCTGGTTTGGCCCAGCTGAGAGTTTCAGAGACAAATACATACACACACACACATAGACATAGAAGGAAGGAGGGAAAGAGAGAGAGAGGGAGGGAGAGACACAGATACATAGGGAGTGATATACAGAGGGGAAGAGAGACATACAGAGAGATACAGAGGGAGAAAGGAGAAGATAGGGACAGACAAACAGAGAAACAAAAAGAGGGGGGAGAAAGGGGGAGAGATATACAAACATAAGGGAAGATAGGAAGAGATACAGAAAGAGGGGGGTAGGGGGAGAGATACAAAGAGAGATACAGAAATAGGGGGAGAAAGATATAGACCAAGAGAAGGTTTTGTGCTGAGTAAGCATGGAAGGGTTCATGTGAATGGGTGGGAGTGAGTGACACTGAGTTGGCCACACCACCCAGATTTTGTGGCTGCCAGTGTTTTTGTTTTTTTTTCAGGTTGAAACAAGTCCAAATGATTCTTTGAGTGTTTAAGGTTGCAGACCCCTGGTATAGTGTATCAAATAAACAAAGTTCAGAGAACATAAAAATAAGAATAACAGATACAAGATCTTACTTTTCCTTCTAGCTAATACTGAGAGGTTCAACAATATGCTTACAATTAAGATACAATTTTTGTCAAGTGATCCACTCTACTAACATCACTAACATAGTTATTAGCTTTTGATATTACATCAAAATGTGAATCTAGAGAAAGCATCTTTTCTAATAATGCAATTCTACTATTTAATTGAATTAGTATTAGTAATGTTGTAAAAAAGAAAAAACAATAGAATGATTTTTTTAAAAAAATTGAACACACACAACACTGCCAATTACAAGGAGGAAAGTGACAATGCCGAAAAAGGAAACGATGTAAACAAGCAGGAATTTTAAACAGAGTAAGAAATTGGGAAAAAAACCTCATCTCCCTTCAATCTTTCTGGCAAATTTACGCTCACTTGCTAACAAGATGGATGAAATTCATCTCTTAAATAGATGGAATGCTGATTTCTATAATTCTGCAGTTCTTTGTTTGACTTTGTTTCACTGAAACCTGGCTTAATCCACAAATTCATGGGGACAAATTCATGGGGATATACATCCCAGGATTTCAGACATTTAGATCAGACAGAATTGAAGAGACCTCAGGTAAAACAAAGGGTGGAGGATGTTTATATATCAACAACAGCTGGTCTCAGGATATAACTATAATATATAAGTTCTGTGATGAAAACGTAGAGTTTTTACACATCAGCTGCAAGTCATTTTACTCTCCAGTGTGTTCTCCTCATTTCTCCTAATAGCTATGTATATTCCTCCACAAGCCTGTGTAAACAAGGCATTTTGAACTCTTGCTGATCAAATTATGGAGGCTGAAGCCAAACACCCAGATTCCATTCCCATCATTTCAGGAAATTTCAATCAAGCAAATTTAAGGAAAGAGCTCCCAAAATATTTCCAGCATATAAATTGTCCCACCAGAGGCAAAAATACTTTAGACCAGACTGCTTATCACAACAGCAAAAGGATACTATATTAGGTCTTTCCACGAGCAGCTTAGAACACTCTGACCACTGCATGATTCACCTTGTACCTGCCTACAAAGACTAAAGGCTAGGTCACACTGGCCGCACGATGCAAAAACGTATGATAAAAAGGACACAGCGGACAAGCAAAATTTCGGGCGTGGCTCCATCCGTTGTTATCCGCTCTCAAAAGTGCCCAAATTTGCAAAAACAGAACGGACAACAACGGAAGAACGGATGGGGTAGTACGTACACAAGGATGGTAAAGCGGATGTTCGTAGAAGCCCTAGCGGATGGAAGTGGATTTGGTAAGCGGATGACACATCCGAAGGGGCTTCCGGGGAGAATAGCAAAGAGGACGCGTAGAGGGAAGGAGCAGATGCGTAGGGATGACGCGGATGCACTACGACGGACGCCTATAGGATGCATAGCGGATGCGTAGCAGATGCAAAGCATAACACTGTGCATGCGGGAGGATGAATTGCATCAGCTCCGCGGATATAAAAGGATGCCAGCTTGCAAGCAGTCACCATTCAGAGGAAAGACCTGCTGCCAGAGACATCTTGAAAAGAACACCATGGTTCGTCAGTCAGGGAAGAAGAGGAAGCCTGTGCCTACTCCTGCACAGCCCTGGCAAGAAGGACAGAACCACCATCCCACCCCCTGGCGCTGACTCTGAAGCTGCTGGTGTTTCTGCTGCTGCTCGGTGTTGCTGCTGGTGTGTGCTTCTCCTGCTTGTGCTGTGTGGTGGACCCAGCCCCAAGGACCTCAAAGCCCTGCTGCTGAAGGCGCGGAAGGCCCTGCAGAGGGAGGAAGAGGCAAGGCAAGGAGAAGGGAGAGAGGAAACAGTACTCCATTTCCGAGGACCTGAGGAGGAGGTGCTGGAAATGGCTGAGGGAGAAACGAGTACATGTGGAGAAAGGGGCCACAGGCCTCTATTGCGACACCAAAGAAGGAAGCGACCAGCATCGGAGAACAAGGCAGAGAGCCTGGGCTACACTTCAGATGTACTCCTGGATGGTAGAAGCACATGCACACCTGGTATGGCAAGCTGCACCTGAAGAAATCTGGCCAGGCGCTGTCAAGCTCACTGACCGGGAGATGTACGTCATGGCCAAGTGCAGCTTCCTGGAGGGTGAGGTCCGCCACCGAGAAGCAGCCCCGCTGACAACCCCTCCCTCAGACAGCCACAGACAGCCAGTTCTCTTCCAGCCAGGAGACAGCCTACCATGTCCAGGCAGGTGTCTTTGGAGGGCCCCGACAGACAAGAACCCCCCCTGACAGCTGCACCCCCATGCCAGGAGAGGAGGGATCCCTGTCACAAATGGAAAAAGAAGAAGCAGCAGCCAGAGACCAACCCACACCCCCCCAGCCCCAGCTCACCTTCACAGAAAGCGCAGGCAGAAGAGGAGAGGGCAGAGCGCACAACTGTCTGCTGCGGACGTAGTCCAGGGACACAACTCCCGAAGCAGAGCAGACTCCTCTACAGCTGGTCTCCAGCAGTGATGAATAGCCATGTCGCTCAAACCGCAAAGCCCTTCACACGTACGTCAGACCTGGAGGGACTGCCGCGGATGGCGCCTCCAGGATAGAGTAGGCAGCTAACCAGAGTGCATTATAGGAAAACACAGCACATGCTACAGGTCCACCCTCCACAGGCCCAGCACTGACCTGCTCCGACCCAAGTCCAGGACTCGGTTCCTACTACCCCAAAAGGCGAGTACGGAGCCGCTCCACGCGCTTCCGTTCAGACAGCGCCCGGTCACCTACCAAGGCTATATAAGTACCAGACTGCCCAAGCAGATGACAGCCTGCCTTCCCAGTCCCAGGCCCCAGGTTACCATCACACGCCAGACGCCTTGCCACCTCCACGCGCAGCGCAAGACCAAGACACCCCTACACTCCTCCTTTCTACCACGACCACACCAAAGCCCCTAAACAAAAAAGTCTGTCAATCAGTAACTTGTTGCCTGACATCCCAGGTCCATTGAGGAAGGGCCTCTCAAAGCCTCAGGGACTGAGTCAGCTACTCTGAGAGCGTTCCTGAACACACCATCCCTGTTGTCACTCTCGGGGGCCAGGACCCTCCCAATGCGCCTCTCCAGACGCAGCACGCCAGCCACAGCCACTCCAACAGTTCCTGGACCGCTCGACAGCTGCAGACCATGGATCATTATGCACTCAGAATGGCTGCAGAATTAGCGCAGAGTACTGGAGTTATACACTACACTATTTATTGCTATCAGGACACTTTACTTGGTACATTTGTGCTTTGGGAGTTTAATAACTTCACTACAGTGTTAACGCTTAAAACAGATACTTAATAAGCGTTATCTATCCTAGACTTAGGAAGCACTGGTTATTTTATTTACTTAATAGATGTTGGTGAAACTTTGAAAAAAGGTTAAGCCTTTGCATGCTTGTGGGATAGGAGATATTGAATCGGGAATGGGCCAAGGTCATAGTTGTGAGCGAGGGTAGGATGAAAGTTTGTGGGATGAGTAAGGAATAGTTGTGGGGATGTGGTATAGGGATAGTTGTGGGATGGCGTGAAGGATAGTTGTGGGATGGGTTAAGGATAGTTGTGGGATGGGTTAAGGATAGTTTGGGGATAGATAAAACCCCAGTGGAAGCATAGTGGGGACTGTATGGCCACCTCGTCTATCAGCTCTCACACATATAGGCCCTTTTTTTATATTGACAATACCACTATTTTGGTGAGGTCTTCACTTCTTAGTTGATCAAATGCATTTCATATACTAAACAAAGCATCTTTACACACTGCACGCTGTAGTGCACTCATCATACAGGCATACATCACATAGAAGGTGTGATGAGACCTACCCTCAGGAAGCAATCCATCTTAGCAGCATCTAGAGCCATGCCTGTGCTCCTGCCACTCCACTGCTCCCAGCTGGGACGTTGCACCAGATTGTTTCAGGATGGTTGCGCTGCTTCTTCCCTCTCACGTAGAAGCGCTCTTGTTGGGATCCTATGCATCACCAGTGTTCAGATCAGGTTTTCCGGCCCTGCCTCCATTCCACCAGGCTCCATGTCCATTGCCCATGTTGGAGGTCCACGAGCCTGTTCTGCAACCTGCTGGTAGCGGGTGCGCATGAGATTGTGGGCAGGATGCAGCAAGCTTCCACGATCCTCCTTCACGGTCTCTGGGCGATGCTGCTGGTGGTGAAGAAGTACCTGCAACCTGTTGGCCAGGATATCAACAGGCCGTTCTCCACCACCCACCTTGCCCTTGGAAGACCTGTAGTGAAGATGTCCTCCTCTTCACGGGTGAGGCAGTCTGGAATTGTAGGGCTTCATGAGGTAGGTTCGCTGAGGGAAGAAGGCGTCATCCACCCACGCTGAAGTAGGGCACATCTGTGTGCTGGTAATATTGGGTAGGGGTCTGGATCTGGAAAACCATGTGAGGTTGCGTTCCAGCCCATCCTTGAGTCACTGGCGGTTGTATATACCTGGCTAGTCTGAACGCCAGGAGCCCATTTGTACCTGCAACAACATCGTTGTACATGAACCTGTAGTCAGCACAACCATTGGCAAGAGGATGATACTAAGAATCCCCTTTAGTCCATAGTTAGTGAATCTGAGTGGAGAAGGGGCGGCGGACAGGCCAGTTGGTGGCACTTTGCAGTGGCCTATGGGTAATCTATCTCAGTGTGGGCATTTACCGTACCACGTGTTCTGCAACTTTCCTCCCAGCCTTCTTCAGTGGTGGACACTGGAGGAGCTCCTCCACAATATCTTCGATGAGGCCGTCACCACTTCGTCGGAGGCGCACTTGCTCGATGCTGTTTGTGAGACATCACTCCACATTACTGGCATGTCTTTTGTATCGTGGCGTTCACCGGCAGCAGCCGAGCGTGGTGCAGAGTGAGCCGAGCTAGCGGCTCCAGGGATCCACACGGCTAGACGGAAGTGTTGCTAGCTGCGTGTCAAACCTGGATCTTCAGACGCCCTCCACACTTCGTAAACATGGGCTGGTGGCGATCCCTCATGAGGGCGGAATCACGAGTTACATTGCCTCAAGGCTCCACCATCAGCTTGTTCGCATCAGATCCACCTTCTCCCGACAGTCTCATCATCTGCACCACACACAGCTGCTTGGACGTCTCCTTCTTCTCCTTGCGAGAAAAGATGAAACAGTCTGAACAGGGCTTGGGTTCTGGTGTTGAATGATGGCGGCTACCATAAGGGATCGTGTTTATTATCCATGGTGGAGATTCAAATGGAGATGTGGAAGAGCAACAGTCCAAGGGTTGGAAGAGGCCTTGACACACGGCATGCTGGACGTTGGAGAGATCCAGCGTGAATTTCCTCCGCCATTTATAGGAAAATGTCGTATTTCTCGCTAGTGTGTCCTCTCCACATTTACTTCTAGCTACTCCAAACATCCTACATTATCTGAGATACGTCCCATATACGAACATTTTTGGTCCGTTTTAATGCTTTATAGTTCGAAGTTGTCATACCGGGAAGTGGCCACTGGGGATAAGCTCCCATTCGCTTATAAAGATAGCTTCCCATGGCATGCGCGCTCAAATCGCCTCTGAATCAACAAATCCAACTCCTAGCTCTCGCGACTGTGCGTGGCAGCGAACTGCTCCCTACTGATAGGAAAGGGCGAAGAGGCGGGTCTCTGGCGCCTGAAACCAGATGCTTTGGTGCAAGACGGGGCTCGTTCAACTTTGTTAAGGTAGCCCGTCTAGGGGATAAGGAAAACCCTGATTACAAACCTACCGCTGCCTTGGGGCATTCCTGAACACGGAAAGACTAAGGGAGCTAAAGCCTGAAGAAAATCCGGAGTGGAGAGCCCCGATAGGCGGTTGATCTTTGCGATCTGGCAAGATCTTTCGGCAACTCTTGCAGCCAGCAGGCGCCAACTGTATCAGCTATGCCTATCCTGTTGAGATCCCGTTCAAAGGTTGATGAGAGGGAGGGGTCCTGGTGACTGGGTTATTCTCAGGTCCTCATATATTCTGCCCCAGGCTCGCGTTCCTGGAAGAGGTCACTCCAGTGCTGCACTGCGCAGCTCAACACAGAGACAGCAGATACGGTTAAAGTCCAAGCATATTGGCGTTCAGGCTTGTGACGGCCTGGCTTTTCTCCTGTCCGTCGGTTGGGAGGAATTTCTATGTGGATCTCCACTGGCCAGCTACCGGCCCGCCTCAAGCTGGGCAGCCCCCAGTCAATAAGGTGCTGGCCCCGCCACGGGCTCCGCCTACTTCAGTGGGTTGCCTGGAAGTTGTGAGGCCAAAAGCCCGAAAAAACGGAGCTGCTATACTTCTCGCACCACCGAAATTACGAATACTCAAGACAAATCCAAAGCACGCCAGTGCTGAAACTGGCAACATGGAATGTGAGAACGATGGTCGCTGGGCCCTATCTTTCCAACTCCAAAAATTAATGATTCTCAGAAAAACCGCTATCCTCAATCGTGAATTGAAGCCGATTAAAGGTTGACATAGCCACTACTGCAGGAGAACTTGATCTCCCTGGTGTCCGCCAGTTATAAAGGAAAATGAGATTACACCTTCTTCTGGCATGGAGAGGAACCACTGAGCACAGGCTTATGGAGTGGATTGTGCTGTCCGGAACTCCCTCATCAGATATCTATAGAAAGCACCATCCTCAGGCACACCAAACAATCCATGTCACTCCGCATCATACACCTCATCCGGACCGGATACACTCCTCAGCGTACTACGCCACCAACGCTCTGTTCTTCAAGTAGAGGCAAGGACCTGTTCTAGCAGGGAACTTGAGATGACGATACGGCAACCCTTTAGAGGAGCAACCTGTTTCTCTACTGGGATGACTTCAACGCCCGGTGAGGAGCGGACCACACCTCCTGCCCTTTTCTTTGGGACCACTTCGGCTGTCGCGCAAAGTTGAATGACAGACGGCCTAGCGTTCTACTCGAAGCTACTAGCTCTTATTAATGACCTCGTGTGTCCACCAACACCTTCTTCCCGACTAAGCCCCACCATAGTGGTTGTGGAGACATCCAAGGTCTCGCGAATTGGCATCAACTAGACTTACATCATCACTCAAAGATCGCTTTGAATCGAAGTGCTTGTTACGCGCAGCTTCCACTCGTCCGACTGTGAACACATACCATTCTCTGGGTCGCCAGCAAGATACGCCTCCTCCCCAAACGTGTTTACCGATT
>BHFT01041417.1:0-38643 GCA_004320025.1 Laticauda laticaudata
AACCAATCCCTTATCGTTCTTAGCAGCCAATGGGAATGCATTATTTGAAGCCGGTTATTTGCATACAGAACAGTACACATTCAGAAATCCCTAGAGATTGGCAAACACTTACTTGGTCCTTCCTAAATAACTCTTTCAATTTACTTTAAATAAAAACTCAGCGTAAAAATAATATGTCCTTTTTTGTACTTTCCATTCATTTTCTGTTTTTGTTTCTGATGACTGTCCTTTTGTAGAATACAATAAGATTCAGAAGCTTCAATTTTTTTGCTGTTGAGTGACTAGTATATATAAATACCCATTATGCTATTCCCTTTTTGGAATAAGCACTATATGTAAAGCATGGGGAAGGAGTAAGAAGGAAGGAGGGAGGGAGGGAGGGAGGGAGGGAGGAAGGAAGGANGGAAGGAAGGAAGGAAGGAAGGAAGGAAGGAAGGAAGGAAGGAAGGAAGGAAGGAAGGAAGGAAGGAAGGAGTTTTTCACACACCATTTAATCTAAGATAGTACTTATTTAGAAACTGCCTTGTTTTGCATTTAGGACTTTTGCAGGTCTATAAAGCAAAGAAAAGCTGAAATAAGCTCATACACACAGTTACTGTTTTACTCAGCAACCCGCTTCACTCAACAGAGTTGCAGGTCCCAAATATGGTTGCTAAACAAGGACTACATGTATTCCTTCATATTTTTCTGCTTTATCTGCTTCATCAACTGATTTTTAACTGAATTAGTGTTTTTACTTTTATTGCTTTTATGAACCTTTTCTCACTTGCACCTACCTACTGTAGCACAAACATATCCCAGTAATGTTTTTGCTGTGCTCCAGGTTATTTGGCCTCTGATCCACACCAAAGGCAGACCTCAGTTGTCCTTAGTGTTTCAGTTCTAAAGTAATGCATTTTTTCCCCTTTTGTTCTGGCCACTGTTCTCTATATATTGATGAATTTTCCCATAGATATCATTTATCTTACAGTACCTGTCATTAATTGGTTCTGGGTGGCACAAGAGTACTAAAAATGAAGAGTACCAAACATACCACGTGACTTAACACATGACCCTTTGTTTCGACCAGGAAGGGCTTCCTGTCTAACCCTTTTCTTATGTCAGCAGCCTTCCAAGATGGCTGACTTCATGTTCATTTTCTGCAACTGATCGCCTCTTCCTATTGCAGAACATCAGGTACTGAACAAACAATGAATACCAGGACAACATTTTCACATAAAAAATGCATCAAGTACCCAAATTCAACAATTTTTGAAGTCATTGAGTACCAAGGTACCACTGTACTTTAGCAAATATTCTGCCAATTATGAAGTCAGGTGACTTCTTGGGAAAAACAAAACTCCTACTGGCCACTTTAAATTAGTGCAATATGTCTCCTCCCCTCTGTTCTTTGGGTACTATCCTCAGTGGGTATTCTGGTTTGATCAACAAGACAGTCTGGTTCTTTCTATTCTACAACTTGGAGATCTGGATCAAACTGAACTGTAGCTCAACAGCAATGGTGGCAGCATAGGAAGGGAAAGCATGAGGTGATGCAGGTGGAAACAAGAGAAGGAAATCTCTCTATCATTCTGCCACTTCACAGAACCTTACCAAATCTTTCCCAAACAGCCAACTGTTCCTTGAGCTGCTTTGGAACATGGGCTTTAGGGTTCTTCTGGAGTAGTGCTAAGCATATATTCAGCTTTTTAGTTCTCTTGTGGAAGAGCATGCAGTGCTTCCCCCTAAAATCCCTATCATCAGCTGATACACGGATTTTGACAAAGGGCTAAACCTGTGAATACTGCCATCTATTAAAATGTCCACCTCCCCTGCCCTATTCCATCTTAAGGCAAGTGATTGGTGCACATTTTCTCAGTAATTGATGGTGTTTTATGAGAAGGAAACAAACTAATTATTGTCCTTGACCCCAGGGGTGGGCTGCTATGGGTTTGCATGGGTTTGGGCGAACTCTTACCTCCAGCAATTGGTTGGCCCTACCCACCCATCCCTGCCTTAGTCTGTCCTTTATTTCTGCAATTTTGAAGCCCAGCTGAGGTGCAGCACAGTGGATTACCACATCTCAGCTGCTTTACTCACTGGCATTGCAGTGGAAAGCAAATTGTAAAGCTGTAAAATGGTGGTTTTGTAATGTTCTGCATGAGAGCAAAGCAAACTGGTTGTGCCCACTACTGCTTAACACACCCTGCATCCCATAAAGAAGAGTGAAACCATTTGTGGGCATTATGTGGAGCACCATGGTACCATCATATTCTAAATCAATATTTTTATCTGGTGGCTCAAAGACAAATGGTTTAACTTAACCACAAGGAAGGCCTCTAAATCAGTGATTTACTTACATACTGATTTACTTCATTACAAATGCTGTCATAAAATATAAACATAGGCCTCTTGAAATTAGTGGCAGATGGAATGATATAAAATAATAAAATAATGAAAAAAGTTATTCTAAGAATAAATAAAGAATAAATAATTTTTAAAATAAACTACAGTTTTATTACTATAAATGCTATTTATCATAATAGAGTACTATGGAGCTGCATTTTTATTGGACACCATAACAGGTCAGGATGGATGGCTACATACTAACGTTTCTATTTGTCTTGACATAAAACATTTTAAAATGGGTGAAAACTTTAAAAAAACCCTGATGGAACAATCCAAAAGTAGGGACAAAGTCATAAGTCTCATTTTATATATTTTAACTGAAAATAAGAATGTGTGTGAAAGCTAGAAATAAGGAGTTGAATAAAAACAATATAATTTACAAAAAAAAAGTAGCGACTACAATGGCATATCCTTGTTTAACTTCAAGTGGAATTAAAATTTCATTAGCATGTTACAATTTGCATCAACCTTTTTATCCAAAACAGATCAAAAGAAGCCAGTCAGTATTGAAGATGGCTAACTTACTCCAAAGCCTAGTCCTAGTCATCAAGTTATGTGCAGGGAAGAAGGAAAGGTCAGCTAAAGTAATTGTGTAATATTTCATATCCTGTTATAAAACCATCTTGTTCTTCCCAAATATTGTTTGAGGCACCTAGCCAACTTTTTCTGGGCTTGAAAGGTGAGTAGAGTCAATCCTGGTTATTACTTGCCTCGGACACCAGTACAGAATTCCAGCCAGGAGGCTAAACCGCAAAGCAAAAAGCCATCCTAAAACAAGGAAATAGCCAGCCACTTCTACACTGCTGCCATGAAAATTATATGATAATGTTCAAGGAGTTACCAAGATTTAACCTGAGCACTTTTAATTGCCCAATTTATTCAATTGGTACTTGTATTTATTTTATTGTATTATTAAACATATGCAGCCCATCTCACCATAGGTGACTGTTTTGAGGCCAATTTTGTAGAAATATTTACAAGACTGGAATTAGCTGAACAAATATAATCTTTCTTGAAAACAGGGGCAATGGTGTTTAGGAAGTGAATTGTGTATGTTGATAATTGTTAAGGTAGCTAGTGCCAGGGACAGATGTTGCATCTGGATTTTACAGTTTTTAAAATGCGGGTACAACATGAATGTTTGTGGACTCCTATTTTCCTTCTTAATATTCTGATCATGTTGATTTCAGGACTTTGGAGAGCTATAAAGGCATTTCTTTGTACTTTTCTCTGTAGCTTTCACTTGATGAAGGAGATCTGCAGAGGCTGCATATTGCTGATCTTTGAACAGACTCAAGAAAGTTTGGCTGAATTTCCTTTTTAGGCAACATCAGATAATTTATTGTACCTATTCTAAGATATAGTATTCTATGGATTCTTGGTATTATAAGGAAGGAAGGAAGGAAGGAAGGAAGGAAGGCAGGAAGGCAGGAAGGCAGGAAGGAAGGAAGGAAGGAAGGAAGGAAGGAAGGAAGGAAGGAAGGAAGGAAGGAAGGAAGGAAGGAAGGACGGACTTTGGTCAATTCAGATTTATCTCATAGGGTACCTCAATATTAGAAGTTCCAATTTGTCCTCTTTTTCCTGGCAATGAATGCAAAAGCAACAGTGGAAGTGAAATTTCTACACTTTTTACAATCTACATTTGCTGTTGAAGTGTTGAAAAACATGCAAAAAGAGTAAGTTTACAAATAACACCTGTTATTTAATATACTGAATTTAATTTCCTAGTGAATTGCAGGACCAAAATTTTAGGAGAAACTGTGATTACTGAACTTTCTCTTTCAAGAACATTAGCTGCCAAGAAATCCCAAGTGACACAGCAGCATCTTGGCTTTTTTGCCAATTAATTTTCCTCCAATCCCAATAGCAAAATTGGAAAAGAATGGTCTATTGATCACATTTTGTGGGGTGATTACTCAGACAATGGAAAGAGTATTTGGGGACAGTTTGAAACATCTGTAAAACCAATCAAACAGACAAAAAATCAACAGCTACATTAGTCAGACAGTTTTGTGAATTGTTTGCCATTTGAAGTTAAGAAATTGAAATCACTCTGTAATCTTCAATTGACACATGGGGCAACAGTGATAACTGAAAAGCAAACCTGAATATGTTTAAACTCTTTCTTTCTTTCTTTCTCTCTCTCTTTCTTTCTCTCTCTCTCTCACACACAAATTAGCTATAGTGTGTCTGCAATATATTTTTTGCATGACAGAAGACAGAAATGTACATTCAATGATTTTAAAACAATGGAATTAGTTAATAAACACTGGTGTTGGGGTGCAATAAAGGAAGGACTTCAGTTTACTCTGATTCACTGAAATGTTACTGATTCCTTCTCTTTTCTGACAACAGACTGGTGCTATAAGCAACTGATTCAGTGTTGAATGATATCTGGGAATGTGCTTATTTATATGTGGCCTGTCTTCTGACTAGGGAAATCACATTGCCAGAGCTGTAAATAATGCAGAAGTCTCACTAATAGTTAGCAATAAGATAAGCTTCACCCTGACATCCCCCTCTCCCCCCTCCCAAGACTAAATGGGATTCTTGGTGAGAAAGAAGTCTACGTGTTTTCAAAGGTTCCTGGCTTAGTTAAAATGAAACAAATTGCTTTTCCAGTTACTTCTCTCTAGAGGATAAAGGAGGCTGAAACTGAAGAAATATGAGTCTAAAGAGATTGTATGCTCAGATATCTATCTACCGATCTATCCAAATGTGCATCATTTAAATGGATGGCCTTTTGAAACAGAACCTTACATGCTAAAGAGATTCATTTATGTATATATGAATATATTGATATACTGCATATCTATATCAAGACATTGATGAGTTCCTTACAGGCACAGAAGGAAAATAATAGAGTTGTTTTGACAGGTGTCCCATGAGATGCCCTTTCATTCTGATTTTTCTTAACTGCCAGTATGTTCCACTGTGGGTGTCCTTGTATAATGAAGATCTGAGGGATATAATTTGATGGTTTGCTACTGTAGTGACAAATATGACTGAAGAATGACTGATCAACATCATTGGTTGCTCTATAAACATCCTTTCCTCATGTAACCATTGTTGAGTTGCCAGTTCTCCAGAATATCAGGTTGAAGGAAAGAGAAATTAAGAGATTACAAAAATCAGATAGATCCTAGTAATACTGGCATTATTTATAGACTTTTGATTCCATTTAAATCCAGACTAGAGAAATAGCCTTCTCAGCCAGCCAGCCAGCATCATGGAAGAACCAGTGGAAAACAGACAGGTTTAAATCTTTATGTTATTTTTTCCTCCCTGGCCTTTCTGTCCACCTCATCACTTCCCAGCTCATGGAAATAAAGGTTTCTCAAAGATGATGCTGGTTACACATGAGTGATTGTGACCCTCCAATTTTCCAAGGTCCTTTCCAGTTCTGTTACCATCACCTAGTGGTTAAGGTTATTTGATTTACCTAGAGGAGATTCACGTTCAAGACTCTTACATCCATGGAAATTCACTTGGTGTCTGTGACCAGTCAATCATTTTCCCTCATTCCAACCTACCTCACAAATGAGAGGAATTCTCTGTGGAATCCATTTTGACCTCCCAGAAAAGAGCCAGCATGTCAGCCTGAGATGAGGAGGAATAAGAACAGAAGCCATGGCTATTTTGTGTTTATTATGTATTTGTTTATTAAATTTGTACGCTGTCCATTTTGCCAAGAGACAAATCTAAGCAGCTTACAATCATTTCTATTTCTAGTGCCATTGAAATTATAGTCTTGTATAGAGTAGACCTTGCTGTCATAATAGGACTAATTGTCACAAGTGAATTTTGGGATCAGTCAAACAATTATAAAGCATAAAAAACAGAATGTCATTAATTTTTACAATAAACTATTCTTTGGGTTTACCTGGCAAGCTTACTCTTTTCCCTAAGTATGAATGCTATCTGTGACCTCTTGCATAGCAACCCCTGTTCCTTCTCTAACACTTTGATATCAGTACTTACTTTAATTGATTATATTCCTCTTTGCTCCTTGGGATCTGTGCATACCAGGATGTCCTTCTTCCCTCCCAACTTTCCAGTAAAATGATCTGCATAATTAAAAGTGAAAACTTACAAGCAATAGTTTGTCCCAGGAACTGACAATCTACAATTAAATTACTTTGGTGAATTAAAATAGATATTCACCCCAAGTGGACAGAAGCTCATCACAGTATATTAATCTGAAGTTGTGAAGATCCAACCAATCACTACCCTGCTCAGCTTCTGTGTGAAGATGGCCCCAGCCAGTTTGTCATCTGCTGAATTGTGTAAAACTCTGCTCTATTGCAAAATAACATGATCTGAAACTATGATCAAATTAAAATGCTAATGGTCAGAATACAGTGATTTTAAAACACCAACAACTAAAGCAAATGTTGTTACAGAACAGGGATGATTATTAATCAACATTCCTGGGTAAAATTTAAGATCACAAAATTAAAGGTCTGTTCCAGAGTTCTATGTACTCCAGACATCAGGTAACACGAGATACTACATACACCATGTTTTGTATTCAAAATATTGTAGAACCATCAGCTAATTAAAAAAAACTTTTCCGGGAAAGAAACAGCAAATGCTTACAGTAGAATAACTCTCTTTCTTTTACTATCATTCTCAAATAGATAGTTAAGTAGCCCTATTAGAAGATGCTCCATAGGTGTACCCATATCCATATACCTTCTCACAAAATGCTGAGCTCACTGTTACTTCTGAAGCTTGCCCAGCCAAAATATCCTATCCAGACAGGCTTCATCTGTCACCTTCAGCCTTCACTAGTCTTAAAGATAAAGCAGATTTATCCTGCCTTCAGTAGGAGATAAATCAAAGTGACTTCTGAGATGAGCCATAGAAAAAAAGGTTAGTGAAGGAGTTTGAGAATATGCTTCATAAACTTGTTTTGTAGCATCTCTAAATCTTGTTTATCTCATCCTCCATATTTCTGCAGCACAGAGCCTTTGAGTGTGATACCTTGTGGTGAAAGCTTTAGTAAGATTTATTAACTAGCCTCCCCCAAAATAAAAGAACTGTGAGATGCCTCCATCATTTACAAAGCTGAGGCTTAATAGGATCCAAATTATTGCTCATTCCAAGTATCTATCCCCAGTATCAACTGCTTGGCTAGGAAAGATGCCTTTCTGAAGTCCTATGAAATCCAGATAGATAAGTTTGGACTCAAAGAACCAAAAATCTGATTCACTATAAGGTAACTTTGCCAGTGGTCTGTACAGACATAGCCTCTCTCTCCCATTCATCCTGAAAGAGAAAGAAATAAGAGCATGTGGATATACCTCTTGCTTAGTGTCTGGCACTAAGATGATTAACAGAAAGATTTAGATACCATCCCCTGTTCTACTTTAACTTCACAACAAGATCATATTATAAAATCTGCTTCCTTCTGCCACCACAAAAACTCAGGGTTGACTTTAATGGCCAAGGTAGGATGCCAGCATTTGTAAGAAGCCTACTAATCTAAAGAGAACCATCAGCAAGTGGTCTTGTATGAATATTTTGGTCTCATATGCTACCTTTCCTTTACTCTGGAGTCCATGCTGTAATCTGATTAACAGTTTTTGCCAAGTTGCTACATTCTCAATGGAATTTCCACTGTCCACTCAGCACAAAAAGAACAATGGATTTTAAACAAAGAACAATGGAATAAGTTCTGGGAGAATGGAGAACCTGTTGCTGTACAGATAACACTGAAATACAGCTTTGCACAGCCCTAGACAATATGATCAATGGTAAGTAATGCCGGATTTTAGAAATCTATGTATTGTGGATAAAATCTCTTCACCTATTCTAATGATCAGTTTTTCTGCCTATTTTCATTATATGGTTCCATGTTGAAAATGTAGCACCGCATGAAAAGTTATAGATGCCTCCCACATCTTTGTTTACTAAGATTGCTACAAATATTAATATAACAGGAGGAACCATAGCTGCCTAATATATTATTAATAGCTTAAAAGAAAAGAAACTTGATCCTGAGTCGCTTTCGGATGAACCGTTCACATTTAGAGTAATACCTCAGCTATCTATGAGGCAGGTTTTCCCATTCCCCCCTTTTAATGCTGGTTTGAAAGTGAGTGATTTGTTAGAAACATGACACATTTAATGCATCCACTTGGGACTAGGCCCAAATGACAAAACAGCAAGAAGCAGTTAAAAGCTTCCTGTCTGTTGTCAAAGCCCTGTAATTTGCTGCCTTTCTCCAATCAAGGGCTTTATTGACAAGGCCGGTTTCACTAATGACCATTCTGCCCTTCCTTGGCTAATCTGCTTGGGTCTTAGCAGGAGCTTCCAAAGAGCAGGTGTCACCTGCCCACTCTTTCCAGAAGGAGGGCAAACAGATCTGTTTTGTTACCTTGCATAGAGGCTTTATTGGACTGGCTCATTTCTCTTTTTTATTTATGCACATATCCTTATCAGCCGGGGAGCATGTTGTTCTCCCTACCCTGCAAATGTTTATCTTCTCTCATTCAGTCTATTGGACACTGAAATTAGAGGTGTAGAAAAGCTATTAATCCATATTTCTACCCCATTTCAACATTGTTCCCCAGGTAGCTTTTTCTATTAGATATCACTTTTAGTTCTCTGGGTGCAATTACTACTAGTGCCTTTTCCAGATCAAATTACACACACTTTCTCTCTCACATGCACACACTCCCTTTCATTTGATGCTTCATTTCAGTAAATTTGATTCCAAAAGGTGTGCAGGAAACAAGGCTGAAGCTGGTTAGCAATTTCATTTTGTTACTCTATATAATTCCTCTTCCACCTCACTAACATGCAGTGCTAGATGGAAGAGATTGTGCCTAGCAGGAAGCATTACTCTCTTCCTTCTCTGGCATGATTGCCCTTGCTTTCCAACACAAAGGAGCCTTGTATAAAGGTGAAATTTGTTTCCTTTAGCAAGTACTTCCCTACCTGAGCCTAAGCTGAAATAAATCAAAACAGGGGACCTGATTGGCATAACAACTTTCTCCTGCTTGTGAAACAAAGCCTTTCTGTTATCCTCTTCTTATTTGGCCTCTTTCTCAATAGTAGGTGAGCAAAATCATTTGTCCAAGGACTGAGGTGTCTAAAATTTATGTCAGCATAAATGGCTCTGTCCTGACATCAGATCTCCAGTCAGTGATAAGGCTGGGGACAATCTCTAGTCAGTGATGAAGTGTCAGTGATAAGGCTGGTGACTGGTTTAGTCCTTTCATTTTTAATCTGTGATATTGTAAAGGCAATGATTTATAGATTCCCTTGGCTGTGTTTTCTTTCCCATCAAGCATTACCCCTGATATGGAAACAAAATAGCCTTTCTTGGTGAAATGGGTTGGAATCACTATGGTAGCACGCTTATGTGATGTGGTGGAATATAGTCTGGATTCCCAGGAAAGAGAGGCTGCTTTCCAGAGGGCAAAGAGACAGTGGAGCTTGGAAAGTTTGGCCAGCAGAAAGAGGGTAAAATGGCTCCTCCATAGCTTTTCCCAAAGTGCATTTGCAGTTACGCAAAAGGTTGCTTTAATCAGGCAAGATTCTGTCTATAGTGAAAAAACAATAAAGGAAACTACTCTTTAAGTAATTCCACTGTCCTTCTTAGTCCTGATATCTGGAGGTTTTAACCATCTTTCAAATTTTCTGAGTAGCTGGCATCAGCAAGGATTCTGCTTCCTGCTGCATACTTTCTTCACTCCATTAACCTGTCACCTGGGCTATTTTCAGACATAATCTTTCAAATGATCACCATACCTCCCCTCCACCCCCAAATCACTAGCATGGTGGAAATACTAAGTACAAGCTACAGAAAGGATACGGATGAGTCCACGGGGTAGCATTCAGTATTACCAAGAAGATGGGTCCAATCAAATGGAAAGTATTGCAAAACAAGGCAACTGATAAGATTGGAAGAGAGAATGCAACAGTTGAGTTTATTTAGCTGAGACAAAAAGTGTTTAGGAAGCAACTTCAATTTATAAGTATGCATAGTAACGAAAATGGTAGTTTTCTCCATCTCCATCTCCTAATAATAGAACACCCAAGGATTAATAATTGGCCACCCTATGAAATTAACTAGTATAAGATTTAGCACTAATAAAGAGGAAATATTTTTTTCATATGGCAAAATAACCAACTTGTGGCATATAATGCCCAAAAAACAACTTCCAAGAGGAGAATTTTATCAATGACTGAGCTTGATGACTTGGAGTTTGGGGGCTCTCTATGACAGGAATACTGATGCCGCAATGTAACAGTGGCTTTGATGTCCTATTTGTGGGCTTCCTACACACATCTAGTAAGCTACTGAGGCCTTAGTCTGTTTGAATGGGGCTGTTCTCATGTTTTTGTCACAGGTATTGTGTCAAGAATAATATTAGTTTTAAATCAATTCATATAAAGGTGGAGTTAAATTGGCCCCACAACAGATTGGTGACAGGACAAAGGAAACAACACCAGGACATGTCTGTTAAAAAGGTTAGTATGAAAGTTTTGTGTTGCCAGTTAGCAGAATGTCAGGATCAGCCCTCCTACCCCCTCTTGGGGACATTTTCCATAATGAAACTTTATGTTGTTATTTCTCCTAGTGCCTCAATAAAACTTCCTGTGAAGAGATCTTAATGCATTTGTTATTCCCTTGAGTATCTTACAAAAACACTTCTAGTCCCAGATTTTGACAATTTTGTAAGCCGTATTCTTCATTGCTTTGATTAGAAAAGCTACTTTCTGCACCATTGTTGGAAACAAGCAAAAAGAGCAGCAATAAACCATTTTGTATCTAACATCCTCAAATCACTGAAATTTTAGCAGCAAAGTAGCAGAGTTTTGATAATGTAATTTTTATGTCAAGATAGAAAAATGGAAATGCAAAGCATCTGGACTGTGAAATCCTTCAACTTCCATCCTTAAATCCTATGCTTCATGTTCATCAATAAGAGGCCAAAATATTGGCAGTGGCTGTTTCCAGAGACGCTACCAAATAACTGGAAATTGTTCAGTGATCTGTTAATAGCCAGGAGACTAAGTCACAAACCCCAACTTTTATAGTAAAGTATAAATTGTAGGGGGGGTTGGTCTATTAGACTTGTGATGGGAAAAAATAGTGAATTATTTTGGCAGGAGAGCAAGGGCTGCAGTTGGTTTTGTGATGATGAAAAATGGATTGGAAATTGTGCTTCTGGGCAGCATTGGAATTTCTGAGGCTTGATAAGAATGTTTTCTTTAAAAAAATAAAAACAGCATCCCCACCCCAGTTGATCACCAGTTTTCAGTTTCATGCTTGCTTCCTGTCTCAATGTGATAGGAGACCGACATTCAGTGGAGTAGGTTTATAGATTGCTCATTCCTACCGTGATATATTGAATTTAAATTGTCCCCAAGCATTTGCTCTGAAAGGGATTACATACACACCTCAAAATTTCAAAAATCCTTAGATTCTGATGCACATTCAATGCCAAATGTGGTACCTTGGATGAAAATGCCTTGAAAAGAATTAAAGATGCTGAAGATTTTTTTTATGATGCAAATATTGAAAGTGACATTATTGTAAATTACAACAGTACATTTATAAAATGTGGGTTGAACTCATTTCTTCCTTTCTCATGAGGTCAAACAATATACACTAAAATCTCTATACTATTCTACTAACAGGTGGACCTAAACTTTGTTAACAGATACAACCAGTTTTTGTCAGAAGCAGAATGCCACTGACTCAAATCGTTGGTCCTCTTAAAATAACCCAAGGATGCACCCCCAAGACTTCTGGGGTTGGTAAAATGAGGACCCAGATTGTTCGGTGACAATATACTTACTCTGTAAAACGCTTAGAAAAGGCTGTAATGCACCGTGAAGTCTAAGTGCTATTGCTGTTATCATCCTCTGCTCCTACATATTAGACTTTCTATCCTTGGACTGTTTGTGAAACAGTCTGATATAGAAAATTTGTAATGTACCACATCAGTAAGCATTTTGAACCTGAAATGTGCATGTCCCCTTGTGTACTGAGGTATTTTTTTTAATATATATATTTTGCTTGCTGTGGTCTTCTTTCATGGGCAATATCTAAAGCACATCAAGATTTACTGGTTTCCAAAGTTCAAGAAAGATTCTTATACAAGTGTTGGGATCACCCTCAAAATGTTGGGATCAACCCTCAAAAAGAATGAATTCAAAACCAAACCAAATGAAAAACTGGAAAGTGGGGGAAGTTTTTCCAATTGAAAATTTTGTTTATTCATTTAAGACGGTTCAGAAGCATGCTGAAAACAGTGTAAGAACCAGTTTCATTTTTATTTTTCTCTCAAATGTGATTATACACATTCATGTGTCTACTAAAATTCTACACTGTTACATTAAAGATACAGTACGGAAACATTCAATTTGAGGTACTTAGAATTTATAAACGTCCTTCATAAATAATGCCATCAGTTGCTATAGACAAGCACTATTCCAAACACAACTAGATCCAACTGTGTCTGAAATAACAGAGTTTAAATTTTTCATTTTTAGAAAAAAAAACAGTGCTATAAGTACTGTAGAAATTAGAATTATTAGTTTAAATTATATGCAGATCAGCTCAAATATATATAGTACACTAAGAAATCCAGTAATAACTTTCTTTCCCTGTTCAGTTCAGCTTTGCAAGATGATATTCAAAATAATTTCAATATTGTCTATACTTTTTCTCAATCTCTAGCTCTTTATAGATAAATATATTGGATAATTCCAGAAGACTAAAGCAATATACAGGTAGTCTATGACTTACAATCATTTGTTTAATGATAATTTTAAGTTACGACAGCAATGAAAAAAGTGACTTATAACTGGTCCCGGTACTTATGACCATTGTAGCATCCCTGAAGTCACGTGACCAGAATTCAGGCACTTGGCAACCAGCATGTCTTTAAGTCTGTCCCAGGATCATGTGATTCCCATTTGTGGCCTTACCAGGGGCTTCCAACAAGCAAAGTCAATGGGGGAAAACCAAATTCACTTAATGGTTTTGTGATTCACTTAATAATCGTGATTCGCTTAACAACCATTGCAAAAGAGATCATAAAACTGGCATGGCTCACCTAACAACCACATTGCTGAAGGACAAAGGTCCCAGCCCCAATTGTGATTGTAAGTTGAAGACTACCTGTATTATAAATATATTATCCTAACAATTTAGGATATGAACTTTCAATTAAAGGGCATAGCCCTAATTTGGGGACAATTCTGTAAAACTCCCAAGTTATTTCTGCAGTACAGTCGGATGCTGCAAATCTTCTCATTCTATCCACAATCTACATAAGGTAATAATAATCTGAGTTTACTGAATCCAATTCAGCTTGGATATAACAGAGTAGAAGATCAAAGTTAATATGCCTGATCCACTGCTGCTAGCAAAATACCACATGATAGAAACATATGAAGGACCATCCAGTTCAATTTAAAAAAAAAACCCTCTGCTTCAGAAATGTATTCTCCATTCAGAACAATACTAAATTGAGTGAAGTATAGGGAACTATATTTGTTTTATTTTATTTGGCAAGGAAAATTTAAGTACTCAAAGCTCTTCCCAAGTTGCTCCCTGGGGGGGTAACAACAGATCAAAGGCTAGATAAATACAGTCTTAAAACTCATATATCACCTTCATAATAACATTGTTATTTAAATGATTAAATCATCTTTTAAATTTCACTGTATAGTTACAAAACAAAATTTGAAAGTTTCTTCATTTGTAACACGCAAAGAAAACGTAGGTTTCCTTCTGCTTTTCATGTGAGCGCAGGACAGGGGTGGGATTCTACCAGTTTGCACCTATTCGCTAGAACCCGGTTGTTACCATTCTAAGCAGTTCGGAGAATCGGTTGTTAGAAGAAATTACTGGCCTAATCCTGTAAGGAAAGGCAGGAAGGAAACATTCTGGTGTTGCTTACAGAAACTGCCTCTCTGTTAATCCTTATTACATTCCTGGCAGGACTAGACTTCCTGTCTCAGGAACTTCTCTGGAGTTTTTTTCCCCTCCTTTGCTGTGTGGAGTAACATTCAAAGTTACAATGGCACTGAAAAAAGTGACTTATGACCATTTTTCACACTTATGACTGTTGCAGCATCCCCACAGTCATGAGAGGCCAGGTGAGGAGATGCGTGCCTCGATGTGAGTGATGTTGAACTGGCCACACCCAGCAATAACATGACCACCCACACACCCACAAGAACTAGTTAAAAGTTTGAAATCCACCTCTGGGCAGTGGGAGGGAGAGGGGGGAGGGAGAGAGGGGAGGGAAAAGGAGAGGGAGAGGGAGAAGGGAGAGGGAGAGGGAGAGGAGAAGGGAGAGAGAGAGAGAGAGAGAGAGAGAGAGAGAGAGAGAGAGAGAGAGAGAGAGAGAAAGAGAGAGAGAGAGAGAGAGTAGAGCGAGAGAGAGAGAGAGAGAGAGAGAGAGAGAGAGAGAGACTGACTCATTACAGGTAGCTTTTTCCTGATCAATGTATTAGTACTCAAGACTCTTTGTTCAGTTTTGATACAAACTTCAAGTAGTCATTTATCTTAACAGCCTCCCAAAGGAGATCTTCTTGGCCCTATTATGCCTTGCTAATAGCAAGACTGGTAGTGAAGTCAATTTTTATTCCAAGCTTTTACAAAATACCCCTTTAAAACTGTCATTAACTGCAGGTACTACCTTTTAGTTTTTTAATTCTGATTTTCTCAATATTTTCTAATATTTAATATATGCTCTTTTAGAATTTAGAAAGGCAGGTTATGTACGCTGAAAATAATGAGCTAACATTAGAAGTCGTTCCAGATTCAACTAAAAGGCATTATAATTGCAAAAAAACAAACAAACTCATGCAATACATACTACATAGCTGACTGCTTAAAATTGCAGCTCCTCACACTTACTAAGGAATTATTCCTAGGGAAGCCAGCAAACCTGATGCCTGAACAGACATATGTAGGATTGCACATGGGGCATTAAACATCAGGAAAAAAGTACAAATATTCGGTGATATAAATAAGGTCACACACTACTGCAGAGATCTTATTCAATGATCTTGTGAAATGCATTGATGTTTTTAGTTTTCATAGAGAAAAAGTATAAATACTTTTCCAGTATTCATCCTTGAAAATAAGTCATTTCAAAACAAAAAACAGCATGAGAATTGGAAATCTAAATTCAATACATTTAAAACTCGAACCCGTCTCATTTTGCCCCCATTTGGGCTACTACAATTTAACTAGCTTACTTGGAGGTCTGCCTCGTGTTCTATTTCTCAGGGGTAATTACTTGATTTTACTGCAAGTAGGACATCCATGTGGCTACCATTTTTGACATCCGGGTGATACATGCTGATTTCACTGGCATTGTGTTCGTGGAAAAAATAGTCTGAAATGCAGGGAAGAACTTAAAGATAATTTAGGATTGCACTATTATATAAGAACTATTTATAAAGGTAAGTTAAATATTTACCCATATTTATTCTGGCAAACTGCCTACTTGTAACACATTATGGGGAAAAACAAAGAAGTAAAAATTCAATACACAGGTCTGTGGTCCTCTAAAAAAGAGAGCTGAGCAATCTCGTGTCAGAGACAAATTCATTTCTCTCTTCAGGAATGATTGTGATTATACTAATTCCAGTTTCGTTGTTCATTGTCCACAAATATTTACCATAAATACCACATATTTTCCAGAATAAAACTGAGACCTGTGCTTCAGTGGGGTAAAGCTAAAAGTAGCAGTGTACATCTGCCATCTAGAGGCCAAAAGACCACAGGGCAACTGATGTGACCTATGTCTGGAAAATGGATTCATTTCACCTTAAGGTAATCTCATCGGTCTTCCTTAAATCATGCCATTCACAGTGCTTTTATTTGGCATATCTGAAACATATAAATTAATTGGAGTAGAGAAAAAAAATAACTTAAAGAGAGGAGCATTTTCTCCCAAACAAATTATCCAGATGCTTTTATCTAGCAGTTCCTACAAGAACCTTGGGCAATATATATAGTCTATCCAACTATAGCCTCATGTTGATGTGATGATGAGAGTTAGTTTGAGACTAGCTTTTTCCATAAGAAATCAGGAATATGGAGCAAATTTTATGTCTGAAAACAGCTTTGACCTCTCCTCACTCTCCTCTAAATTTAGTGCTTGAATCATACTTAAAGTTGTGAGAATGTAATCCTTTACATTTCTTTGAAAAGCAACTTCATACCTCTGAGAAATGTAAATATTTTTTTCATCATATTATTTCTGATGATAAAAATGTAGGAGACACAGGAGTAACATTTGCTCTTAAGGACAGCTTCTGTTTTATGCTTTTAATATGCTGCACAGCTGAGAAACTGTTACTGCTAAATTTTCTCATGTTCAAGTATTATTTGGGGTACACATACATATAATGAAACTGGGAAAAAGGATTTCAAGACCCAAAAATATTTACTGGGGCATTCTGCAAATGTTTTAGGACCCCTAATGGTTATGCTGGCCTGAAAATTTGGGACATTGTGGTTTGAATTCAGTAAGAAACCACAAATTAGGAAAAGCTGATATGGGTTGGAGACTGGAGGCATCCACAAGGATATTTGGTAGCATGGGACAGGGGGCAGAATGACGAAAGCAATGTTGAATCACCATGATGGAAGCCCCATATGTTGTTACCTATACAAAGAAGTAGAACTTGCAATGTGATAGTGTTTTTATTATTTTACTGAAAATTTCAGATTCTCTGGATGCCTCAGATAGAAATATTAAAGCCACTATTCTAATAGCTGGGACAATAAAATGTTGTGCTATGGAGCTACATTGTAGTGAGAAAACTGGGACAAATCTATTTAAAACTAATACATGTTATTTTCTAGACTGAAATACATAGGGGTTGCTGTTTTGAGAGAATGCCTTTTATTTCACAAACATGGTACTCACCTATATTTTCCCTATCTCTCTTTTTTTAAAGCTATCTGCCAGCTTGAATGTTTTGTTAGAAATGCAGATAGTCCAACCAATTTTAAAAAATCTGGAAAAGGAAAGCTTGACTGACAATTGAAAAATCTCTAAAAGTTAGATAAGAAATATTTGTCACAAATATCCCAGATTCTGCAGGGTTCCCAGTTCTGGGTTGCAAAAATCTCACTTGGTATTTTTGTTTGCTGCCACATGGCATTTTGCAGCCCAAATCTGATAGCCTTACTGTGTGCTGCACAAAACAAAACAGTAATTTACACTTATGCTAAAAAGAATACTTCTGTAGTTAAAGAGAGAATTACCAGCAGATTCACAAGCAATTTTAACAGTCACATTTACACTTAACAATAAACTAAAAAAAATAAAATTATAGTTCATTGAAGTTGTAGCATCTGGTAAATTAAGCAAATATTATTTTGTATGAGCCTGGCAGATTACAAATCCCTTCAATAATTCTGCTGCAACCTGTGTTAAATTACAAATACCAGGAATCCCTTCATCGCACTGGCTGGAGATAGTGAAAACTATAGGATGTGGAGGGAATCAGATGAGGGGAAAAAAATAGCATCTAGAAATCTGAGTGATGTTTCCAAATTTATAATTGGGTCAATATTCATATTGTAACCAAACTGCATAATGTGCAGTCTACTTGCTCATTCAAAAACAGAGCTTTCAAATCTATTTGCTTCAACTGTTTAAATGTCCCACTAGTTAATTTAATATGTGAAGCATTAAAATATTCAGCTTTGAGTTCCATGGGAAAAATGTCACTGTAGGGTACACTGAACAAATACATTCCATGGCAATTTCTAACAATTAAATGCTCCAAACTTCTGTATTTTTACTAATTGGAAAAAAAACCATGTATCTTCAAAATGGTATTTGGGCAAATAAAACTTACAAAGCTCATTATCTGCTTATTGCTACACATTTTCTGACACTGGAAAAAACACAGATGATGCATGAAAGGCAGCCAGAATAATGGCTATTAGACTTGATTAAATGAAATGTATTTAATCCCTTGAAAAGAAAAGTAACTCTCAGAGAGATTTTGTACTAGTGTAAATGCCATTATGTAATAGGCTCTCCTTGCATGAAAGGCTTTAGCTGCCATCATTCCTGTCCTGCATGTACACTGAAGATAGTAGGAACTGCACTAATACCAGCTAGGGAAGGCTACCCAGAAGTAATCATGGGCAAGCAAAAATGCATGAATGTATTTTTAAATATCAACAGTTTCCTTGAAAAAGAGCTTTCTAAAAAAAAAGGTGAAGGTTAATTAAAAAACAACTGCCTCCAAAGACCTTGAGTTTTTGCTGTTATCTTCCACAACATAAACTAAATATGAAATGCCAGTGTTTGCAAAACAATTCATGGCAGATCAAACTTTATCTTTTTTCCGATCAGCTGCTATGGCCTTCAAATGCTTGCCATTTGAAGACCTCCTAAATTTCTTCGAGAAAACCTCAACCCAGACATGGTTAATGTAGCTAAACCAGCCTCAATTATAAGTTTACGTTGCATCCAAATGGCAAAAGACTAAAGATACTTTTAATTCTGAGTTGTTCTACAGCATAGAGGAGCAAAAATAAATAAATCATAAATCAAAATGATAGGAAATAGCAGCACAGTCGAGACCAGACAAGTTATGTCCCTTGACACACACTTCACAGAAAAAAAAAAAATGACAACTTTCTTCACTAATAAGGCATTCCATCTGTGTTAAAGCCGAAAATCTTTAACACTTAATTTGCTAGTTTGATCTTGGGAGCATGTAGTAGAAGAAATACATGTAGACAATAAAAAGTACAGCAAGAGTTACAACTGTTCACTGCATTTAGGAGTGTCCTACTTGAATTGACCAGACATATCTGCAGACAACAAGCTAAGCATGAAATTGGCCTGAACCGGACATAATACATTATAGAATCACAGAGCGTTCTGCAAACCCACCTTTTCCTTCAAGCATAAAAAATAAGTTCTGGAATTTGCCCTCCCTGAACCCCAGTGCCATTGGTGCTGTCTGAAGAACACTGGAATTGCACAGTCACTTTGCCACATTGGACTTCTGTCATTCCTTCTTGCCCAAAATAGCTGAGTTCATTACCATCCAAAATCACACTAGCCGTATAAAAGGTATCTGGTTCGATTTGCACTGGATACTCAAACCACACGGGGAAAGTATTGCTAGATCCATCTGAGAAATACTTGCTTAAGTTTTGTCCAAGGATAACGCCTTGCCGCTTGAGTTCAATCTTAGCACTGTATTCTGCTGATCCGCAGCTGGAGCCATACAGTCCAAATCCAGCAATGAAAACCCTCTTGTCAACAGCAAACTGGATGCTGTCGCAACGGCCCCTGTAGCGCCACTGGTTGCTGCGGTAGGCACATGACTGGAAGCGATGACAGCGCTGAGGGACCAGGCCTTTGCGGGCATTGCTCACGAACTGCAACTCAGGTTTCTTGGCAGCTGTGTACCAAAGGAAGATATCGTTTGTTTCACTGAGGGTCAGAAGACCAGACTGAGCAGCCCCATTGGCGAAGTCGTCCAGGGCCATGGTGGGTATGCGAATGAGATAGAGCGCCTTCCCGAGCACTTTGCGCTTATTTTCAATGCTAGGAAGCAACTCTTGCCGTTGACACTCCATTTCGGCCCAGTTGAGGGCAGCTTCAAAAACCACAATCTCTTTGGCGTTCAGGGTCTCCCTCTGGAGAATGCTTTCAAGGGTTTGGAAGTCAATGTCACAGAAGCCTTCCGATTTCAGGGCCAGCTCAGCCTGTGCATCGATCACCTCCCAGCAACGCTCAGTCAAGTCCGGTTCCTCAAATAAGCAGCTTTGGGAAAGCAGCACACAAGCGTTTTTTGCACTCAGGCTCGTCTCTAGGAAATTCACACAGGCCCGGGCAAGATGAGGAACAATGTACTTCTTGGCGGCATAAAGAGTTGCCAGAACTGTATCAGCAGCCAGGTCAATTTCATCACAATAAATGTATCTGTAATAAATAAATATACATATCATGCTAGTATTTCAGCAGATGGAGGGAGATAACATTTTTCTGCAATACTGAAAATAGAAAGAACATGTCTGGGAAACACTAATATATTATCTCAATCACAGCTTGTACACAACAATTTAGGTTGCTGACCAAATAACATCCTCCCTGTTTAACAAATTCTTTTTCCTCAAAACTTCTCTGTAAGTGTAGGATAGATAATTTACAATCTATGCTGCAAATCACCAATAGAAGGCAAACTTTAATGTTTCCTTTTTTCTTCAACAATACTGTAATATTGTTGGCTTGCATATATTTGAGTGATGATTCTTTTATATGGCTAAACTAATTTAGGCAGCAGCCATGACTTAAGCCATGACATAATGAATTTAAATTAGTCTGATGCTGTTTCACAAATCCAAGTGTGAGTTAACAGGAGCTTCTCATTACATCCTTAGCTACAATCTGAACCTGCTTTCTTTGCACCTCTCTCTCGCATTAAGCCTAGGAACAAAGGAATGAAACAAATGCAGTTAGAAAATGAAACTAATCTCCTGTATAATTCTGACTGAGTTTCACCTAGTTTACTTGACAAGCCTGTCTCCCTAGCTTTGAATGGTGGAAAATTTAAAGGGAACACCTAATTGGTCTATTTAGTGCACATATAACTTGATTCACCATAGCAGCTATTATTTTTGGCAAAATAATTTGGCAGTGAGCACAATGTTAAAATTTCATTGTGGCCAATTATATCACATACAGCAGATTTTGCAGAATTTATCTTATGCGCCTTACAAATGAGCATATAATTCTCAAGATAGTTAAGAACCTGTCAGATTTTTTTTTAAAAAGCCACATATATCTGTAGTGTTGCATGCTTATAGAGATGCACTAGCTAATAGTAAAGCAGAGGGATTTATGGTGATTTATCTGGGACTTTTTAAAATAACATGTAAGATTTATAAATTCTGACAGGAACAACATGTTTTAAGATGTCGTTCACAAATCTCCCCATGCTCTCCACTACTTCTTTTGTATGTCAGCCAATAAAGGTGGTTGTGAGTCAACCATTTGAAGACCATAGCAACTGACTGGAAAAAAGGATTCTCCCATTTAATATCACGAATCTTTTGCATCAATTTGGTGAATAATGCCATGGTTCTGTAACTTGCTCTGTGTACACCTCTATATAATAATCCATGGTCACATAGTAATATGCTATTTGACCTCCCCAAAAATGACAATGTGAGTTTAAGATAATCCCCTACCTACCTAATAATAAACAACTGTTTAGATGGTTAAAAAAAGAACTTTTGTAGTGCTGAATTTCTCTCTTTGTTAACCCTAGTTGCAGATTCCAGTTGAAACCAATCCTGGAGATCCCTCTGCCATAAGTCTGTGCATGNCATAAGTCTGTGCATGTGATACTCTTGTATACACATATAAGCATGTATGGAATTTTTTCTGTCTTTTAATGACCCCATAATCCCTAGCTGGAGTGGAGTCGGGGCAACTGAATGGATCAGAATGTTTACTGGCCGGATGCCCTTATTGCCAATGCAGAGTTTGCAGCAGATAATTACTCATTGTGCCCAGATTGAGAAATATTTGCCATTACCTAGGATCGAGCTCACAGCCTCCTGATCCTGAGGCAAGAGTTCCACCTCTAGGTACTGCACCAGTCATAAGCATGCATGGAAATATACCTGCCAAAATCTACATAAAAAATGAACTACAGGTGGGCTTGGGATTGCCGTCCCTAAGGAGTAAAGCACATCAAGTGGCTGCATCGCTTAGTGACAATCTCAATGGTCACAGTTGCTATCACCACCCCAAGTTGTGTGGGGGGTTCATTAAGCGGGAAGCAGTGCTACAGGGGAAGCCCTAGGAAGCCCAGTAGGGAGAGGAAGATGTGGTGGCATTATGCAAGTGCAGGAAGAAAATGGGGTAGAGGGTGCAGCACAGGTGCAGAAAGGCCATGGGATAGAAGGCATAGTGCAGCAGAGTGCAAGAGGTAGGATTTGCAGGTATAAAAAGGCCATGAGGTGGAGGGCATGTTATAGCATGATTATAGTTATATTGCAGGAAAACCAGGGGAACTTACCAGAATGACTTGTGACTTTTCCTGCCAGCTTCCCCAGTGATTTTGTTCATGAGGAAGCCAGCAGGGATGCCTGCAATGTTGTAACTGTGAGCCAAGCAGCTAAGTGCCCTGATTGCAATCATGTGATTGCAGGAGTGCAGAAAACCACACAGAACTCAGAGGAAAGTCATATATCTTTTTTTTTCCAGTACCACTGTAATTTTGAATGATCATTGAACTAATGGATGTTAGCAAGGACTACTTGTAAAAACTACTAATTAAGCCCAATTGCCTGTTAAATAAGATGCACCATTTCCAAAATCTGCATATATGAACAGTGTCTCACAAAAGGAGATATGCAAATTCCTCCAAAGAGGAAAATTCAGGATGGAGAGTAGATAAAAAGAAAAAGTCATTGTAGTGAAAAGGGATGGAGAAAGAAAGCAAATAAACCGGATGGAAAGAAGAAATATGAGAAGAGGTATTCAAGCAAGGAAGGAGAAAACCCTTGTCTAGTTGTCCCAAAATATCTAAATTTACCAAGGAAACAATCTTTTCAAAGCAGCATTTTCAGCACTTGTACAGGTGAAACTCAAAAAAATTAGAATATTGTGCAAAAGTTCATTTATTTCAGTAATGCAACTTAAAAGATGAACCTAATATATGAGATAGACTTCATTACATTGGCAAGCAAGTTAGTTCAAGCTGTGTTTGTCATATTGTTGATGATTATGGCTTATATGCTCATGAAAACCCAAAGCCACAATCGTCAGAAAAATGTAGATTACATGCAATCAATAAAACAGGATTGTCACCTAGAACAATATCGGACGCTCTGAAAAGTACAAGCATGGCCAGATTGTATTCAGTACTTGTGTTTGGGTCCCTTTTTGCGCAGCAATTACTGCCTCAATGCAGCTTGTTCATGGAAGCTGTCAGGCTGTGGGCACTGCTGAGGTGTTATGCGAAGACAGGGTGCTTCATAGCGGCCTTACAGCTTCTCTTGCATTGTTCGGTCTCATTGACATACTCATCTTTCCTGCTTCGGCAAAATGCCCATTAAGAGTTCTATCGGTTTCAGGTCAGGCAAGTTTGCTGGCCAATCAAGCACAGTAATCCCAGGTCAGTGATAACCAGGTTTTGGTGCTTTGGGCAATGTGGGCAGGTGCCAAGTCCTGCTGGAAAATGAGTGTCAGCATCCCGCATAAAAGCTCATCTGCGGAAGGAAGCATGAAGTGCTCAAAATCTCGCTGGTAGGACGGCTGCGTGAACACCGCTGGTACTTAATTGAGCACAGTGGACCACCAGCACATGACATGGCTCCCCAAATCAAACACAGACTGTAAGACACTCACAACTGGCAATTTCCAGGCATCTTGCCAGGTCGTCCATACTCCATCTGCTCCTCCCAGACTCTGGCTCCTTGGTTTCAACATGAGATGCCAAAATGTCGCTCTCATCAGATAAAGAGGATCTTTGGATCACTGAGCAAACAGACCGGTTCGTGTTTTTTCCTTTAAGCCCAGGTAAGCGCTTACTGACCCCTTCGTTTTTGGGTTGTTTTCAGGAGTGGGCTTTGACCAGAGGAATACGACCAATTTGAAGGCCCGATATCAGGATCCGTCTGTGTGTGTGGCTCGTTGATGCAGAGAGACTCAGCACTCAGTCCACTCCTTGTGAAAAGTCCGGGCCAACACTTTTGAGATGGCCCTTTTCCTGACAAATCCTGCGGTCCAGGCTGAGGTATGCCTGCTGTGCTTGTGCACTTTTTTTTTCCACCTTTTGTCCCTTCCACATCACTTTCTATTCATGTGCTTTGATACAGCAACTTGGGGAACATCCAAACTGTCTTTGCAAATTAGACTTATTCGAGGCTTTCCCCCTCTATGGAGGGCTGTCAATATGGTGTTTTCTGCAAGCAACCGTCAGGTCACAGCGCTCTCCTTCCCCATGCATTGTGATTCCTCCTATTGAACCAGAGAGAGGCTCATTTAAAGCTCAGGAACCCTTTGCAGGTGTTTATGGCTCTCATGAGATGGGATCCTTTGATGCCTAGAATATTGAACTCCTTTTCATCATGTATTCTAGATTCTATATATAGTGACTGTCGTGCGATCTCGCGATGTCTATATATATGAGTGTGAAGCGCCATTGATATCATCACAATTATGACAAATCACAGCTTGAACTGTCTTGCTTTGCATGTAATGAGTCTATCTCATATATTAGCTTCACCTTTTAAATTGCATTACTGAAATAAATGAACTTTTGCACAATATTCTAATTTTTTGAGTTTCACCTGTACCTCATTCTAATTATTTTGTTTTCAGTATATTTTTATATTCTTAATATAAAATATATTTTATATTCTTAATACACATCCCAATTCACAGACTTAATTATTTGAAAGAAAAAAATAGGACAAATCTGCTTGGAGGGCACAAAGTCCATTAGAGAAACATTCCACTGCCTTTTCGCTTCTGAATTAAGTTGCTGCTAAACATCCCCTGGAGAAGAAGAGAAGAAAAAGTTTTTGTTTTTACTTGCAACCAAACCCTCTGAGTACAGCACACAGATACACAGACCCATCTTTGCAGCCTGCTAATGGTAAAAGAGCTGAACATACAGCAAAGTTATGCCAGTCCAGGCTATAAGATCGGTCTTGTCAAAGGACAAATCAAGATTGGGCTTGGTTTTGTTCATGACAAAGACTGATTTGACTTCTTCGGGGGGATTGCAGTTAATAGAAACACAAACTTTCTTATAAATGCAGCCACCATGACAGAAACAACCTAATAAAAACTGAAACTTTAATTCCCTGCTCAACCAATTAATAAACTAAAGCTCTGGCAGCTCCATAAATTTTCCACTATGATGAATTACTGTGAAAGTTACACTGGGAGAGGGTGGTGGTGGAGGGAAATGATAACAACGTTCACTACCAACAAAAGATACTTCAGCCACCCAGTCATATGGATTGTTCTGCCACAAGACAATGCAAAGACCTCTGGCTTAGGTGGCTTTAAAAAGAGAGTAAACGGGTATTCAATGTCTTTCTTCATTCTTCGTTGATTTAGTGGAAGCTATTCATGCTTCTGAATTCCAGGAGGAGTGGGAAGACAACAATTTCCTGAGTGACTGTCAAAATTTGCAAGGCACTCAATTAATTTCTTCTCCTCCCCCATTAGATGTTTAATCTAGTAGAGTTCTTATAGCCCTTATCAAAATTTCAGAACACTCAAGGAACAGTATTAAGCTATCTCTGTCCGAACCGGCTTTTCTTCCTTGTGAATTCAAGTGCTTCAGAGACCTTGTTTTATCACTGTCTACATACACATTTATGAGAAATGCTCCAATTTGCCCTCTCAGGGGAAGTAGCTAGACTTGAAGAGATGGAGTGGGGGGAGGGTAATCCCTAGTGAGCTGTGCTTCAAAATGCCTGCTGTAAAGTACACTTTTACTGGTTCTTGTCATTTTCTGACTTTCAAATCCAGCCATGAGGCTAAAAGGAACATGGCAATTTGTTTGGAGGATGTGAACAGAGAGAGGATTCTTCTCCTGCAACAGTTTTGATCTTAGCTTTGCACAATCTTATGCAATCCATCGTTGAAGTAAAACATGGTCAGGTTGCACACATTTAAAATTGGTATTCGATACCAGTTCTGTGGATTAGAATGGGAAATAAGATTTACAACAAGATTAATGGTTACAAGGAAAAGATGGGAGAATCTGGTGTAGAAATTTGCTTGAGTGCTACTGATTTCCTAGTGGGAAAAAATGAAAACCTTTTAAACATTACTTGCTATCTGGAAGTAGGAAAGGCTTCAAAGTGCAGAAGAAATGCCAATTTCAAGTAAGCTTATTTTAAAAAGTTCCATTTGTTTGCCTTTTTATTTCTGCTATTGGGCACTGATTGTTTATTTCTAGGGCAGTCCTAAGCTCCATTGAATACTGATGCTGCTGTAACCTATACCACCAACCTAAGGCTTTTCCAGAACACAAAGTTAATGAAGTAAAAGCTTTCTAAGCAGAGAAATTAACCTGAGTAGAAAGTGGGGCTTTCAGCTGAATATTCCTAAACATGGGTTATTATCTGTTAAAGATGATTGGAATGGAGTGAAGATGCCTCTTTGCTAGCTTTGGATGATGGGAAGAGCTATGCTATTGGGAAGTCTCCCACTGCATCTGCAGAAAAAACCCACTGTAGCAAAGCGTAAGACCATGAAATGAGGCACTCAGCAATCTGTTTCTCCAAGACAGACTTGATTCAGACCCCTCAGTTGTGCCTGCAGACCCCTCAGTTGAGCTGAGAGTCCCTCTCCGTTACCCCCAATGACTGGGAAAATAGTAATAAAAAAAATGTCTGCAAAGCTGAAGTCTAGCAAAACTGCTCCTAGACAAAATCAGTCTCATAATGGCTAGGGATTTTGAAAGTTGTAGCTCTCTCATATATTTGCAGAGGTCCTGGTTTGGAAAAGCTGTTGATATGCAATTCCAACTTGTGGAATTGTGTTTTATTAGATGAAAAAACATATAAACTGTAGGTTTTTAATACAATACACATAAGAAACATAATCAAGAGCACTGCTAAAGTTTCCAGAACAATCCTGAAATCTATTATAGAAGTACAGTACGTGAGGCACATGTCAATGGTATCCCACCAAATACATTTCCTAATGCATCATAGAGCATTATAGTGTTGTTGAAGTCTATCAAGCAGTACTTCGGTTTTACTGAGAACATAACTATCAAAAAGTTTACTAAAGATAATTAGCTAAAGTTCATGCTTATTATCTAAATATACGGCAATGGTGGCAATCTTAGCAATTAAAACCTAACATTTATACTTAACTATTACAATCACAATCAACTTTGAGAATTCTCAATGTGGAGCCACATGTCATGACACAATGACATCTTATTGCTGGTTATGCTACTTTGTATAACTTCTTTTCATGTTCCTCGCACATTGTGTGCTAACTGTTGATGCATTTGATTTTAAGAAAGTTACAAAGTACTTGTTTTAGTATCATCCAGACAATTTAATTAAGACATTAGTAGCTAAGAGATAGCTATCCAAAGTTGGGGGGTAGGGGGGAAACAAATTCCCACAATGTTAAGATGCAACATGATTTTTTTTTAAATGAACAAATCAATGAATATTTCTGAATAATAATAACTCTTTTCAGATACAACTTCTACTTGAATTTATGAAAAGCACAATAAGAAAGCAACTTGTTTTTCTTTACATCCCACTCATCACACAAGAGAAGCAAGCCAGATGGAGTGAAGAATTGCTAAAAAAAGAAAAATGCATGTTCTATCTTCAGTTCCATATTAAAATGCCTCAAATATATTTGAAGAAACCAATTGTTGTTAGCATTTTAGATTTTATGCAGCCGATAGGAAAAAATACTATCATGATGAATTCATTTGACAGCTTTATATAATGACAATTGCACTGAAGAGGAATGGGAAAGCACTGTGTGCTTTATCAAAAAAAGTAATGCAAACATTTTTATCAGAAGACATATGAAATTATTTAGATTTTCTTTTCATGTTTTTAAATTTATCATATCCCTCCTTTTGTATATATTAACAATTTGCCAGAAAGTTGTAAGTGACATGCATGAAAACAGAGAAAATATAAAATTTACAATTTGAAACTAGTTTTAAAGCTAACACAGGAACCATTTTTGGAGCAAAGATTGAGATATTTCTTTTTATAATGATACACACCTTTTAATACTGACATTTCTAGACCAGACAAACTAATTCATTTCTAATTCATTTCCAGCAACTGAAGAAAGATGCTTGCTTACTTTAGCATAGCGAGGAAAGCAGGAGGCTCCACATCTGGGATACGGATTTCATCTTTATCCTCAGCAAGCTCTCCGTAAAACATTGCGTGGAACACAGAACTTCCAACGGCTAAGACATACTGGTTTTTTTTTCAACAAAAGGAAAATATTAGTTCATGCTATAAAACAAAAATAAAAAGATATACTAGAGTCACATGTGTATTAAAAAAGAAGGCCTAGTTGAAGGCAATGAAGGTTTTCACTGTTCAAAAACTAAGCAGGGGGAAGCTGGGTTTTTCTTTTCATCTTAAGAAATAGTTCAATATATCTATTGCTTTCCTAAAAGAGCTTAAGAAATTCATGCTGAGAGCCAAACAGCTGTAGCATTTTGGAACAGGCTTCCGCATCTTGTGCCCTCCATATCAGATGGGCTATGATTTAACTCACCTCTAGCTCCCACTATCAATTACTATTATTAGAATTGAAGTCCATCTTACAGCACTTGAAGCAACCTTGGGTAAGACTATATCTCAGACTATATCATAGGATTTTTGTAAGAATTAGAATTAGTTGTGGGGGAAAAGATGGTAGCAATCTGGAAGAACATTGGAACAGTGTCACAAATCACACATAAAATTCTGTAACAGATCTTCTATCAGTATTGCAAAAATGTGTAAACTAGAAAGGAAATTATTAGAACATTTCACAGGCAAAGTTATTTAACTATTTCTATGTATACCAGTTCCAGGATTCAAGCCAGTTATATGAATTTAAAGTGGGAATTGTGGATATCCCCCTGCGACTGCAGTTCTTGCTTACTTTGTGTCCTGGTAATCGCTGGGTCCCACCTGGTGGCCCAACTACAAAATGAACATCTGCCATCAAGTCGTTGTTGAACATCACTGCATTTCTATAAACAGAAGCAATATATTAATTGGGAGTGTTTAACATCAAGCTTTACCTCCAAACACATGCAATTCTTTTTGTTGGAAGCTCTTTAAAGTATTTTATTAAAAATCAAACCGAGAAAATTAAAACAGAAAGCAATGATAATTAAGTATTCCAAGGCTTGGTGTTTTTAAAATAAGGAAACCTCACAAAAAACTTTGGGAAAAACTTTCATCAAAGTGAATGTGCCAAGCTGTGCAAACATCTGAAAGTTAATACATAGAAAATACATTTTTTAATGAGCGCAAACAATTATGAGGTTAAAATAGCTTGCATGACAATATATTTTTCATTACCAATAGACAAAAACTGCACTGTTGGAAAGGAGAAACCTTTCCCTTTTTCTCAGTTTTAATGAACAATCCTGTGCTAATAAAACATTTCATTACATGCTGCTCCAGGACTTATAAACTCAAGAAAGAAATAGAGCCAAACTTCCTTACCTTTCTCGGATGGTGGGATAAAGCCCTTGCCAATTGGGAGCTGGAATAATATTGTTGTTATTGATATTTTGCTGGTGATACTGCTGGACAGCAGTTGTGTTACTGTTCGCCAGTTTCTTTCGGGGGAAAATATCAGCAGCCATCTTTTTCTTCTTTTTAGTCTTCAAGGTAATGATTTCATAGCACACTGGAGGTAATTTGCTGTTGCTGCTGCTGCTGCCTCCACTGCCGCTGCCGCTGCTACTGCTGCTGCTACTACTACTACTGTTTACCTTCTTCGAGCTTTTCTTGGACCTGTTCTTAACTGTCTCTGGAAGCATCAAGAAGAAGGTGAGACATTTCATGTTCTTTCCCTTGTCATCTACCATGAGTATCTCTGTCTGTGTAAGCAGAGAGCCTTACTTGGTAAACAGAGGGCGCAGAAGGTACAAATAAAAAAGCAGCAAAGCTGAGAGTGTGTGCTTCTTTCTTTTTTTCCTAGCAAAGACAAGGTGACCTTTTCCAGGGTGCTGAATAAGAGATCGGCTTTTAAGTTTGATCCAGGGCTTGGCTGGTTAAACGTCTCCCCATCGTGATTCCCTTTTTCATTTGCTCGCCAAAGCTTTCTTTTCCTCTCCCCCCCCCCAAAGGTCTGGAGGCTGATTCACCTGAAACCGCTAGGCTGTGGCAAAGCAAGTAGAAGAGCAAAGATGTGTGCTGCCTGCTCGTCAGCTGCCTCAACTTGTGTGCTGAAGGGATCTGCACACAGGAGGCATAAGAGCCCTGCAGATGGAGCCAGATGAGCAGCATCCTAGCCCAATCGCTGAAGTCACCAATAACAATTGGACTAGCAGCACAGTGACACCTATTGTAGATGTACAGTGCCCAAATATTAAAGAGCCAGCTATCGCAGTCGCACTTTACATCGTTTTGAAAAGTAAGAAGCGACAGCACATGCAAACCCATGTGTGTTTTTCATGTAAATGCTAAACTAAATGAATGTGATTTAATGCCTCGCATGTGAGCAGAGGAAAATAATAAGAGAACAGCAGGATTCTGTGCCAAAGACACACACACACACCAGAAAAATATTTGCAAGCAGACGCGATAAGCCAAATAATGCAGTGCTAATTTCCCCCTCCCTGCGTTTCCTCCCATAATTAAAATGGTTAAATGAAATTGGTATCCATGTGAAAGCCAGTTAATTTGCAGCATAAAATGGACTGATACAATTTCAACACTCTTTCTTCAAACGTAGTTTGTATTCCAGAGTCTTACCGAACAGAGATGAGGTCACCACATTAGTTTTTAATTCACTATGTTTTCTACTAACAGTCTTTGACAGACATCTCAAATCACTAAGTCCAGGCTAATTAGGCAAAACTATGCCAAAGATAATTGCAAAGCAGCCATTGAAAAGTATCTACAAATGTAGACCAGATACAAATAAATCAAATTTATATATGAATTGTTTAGAGAAAAAAATAATTAGTGTACATGCAAACAGATCATATTTTTGAACTAATATAATTACACTTCCATTGGAATGTAATTGCTAAAGTGGTTCAGAACACAAGAGAGTAGTAAGGAAATTATATCACCACCACACAAATTATAGGATCTGCACAGATGGCTCACACTTTTAATCATTTTGCTTCCCTCAAATAACAGCAGCTTAACATGTAAGATTTGAACCGCAGAAAGAGCTACTGTGAGTATTCAAGCAGACGGACAGCACCTCCACATATAATAGGATGTCACACAATCAGACAAGAGGAAGCAATGTGGCTAAGTTAAGGACAGTTCTGCCTGCAGCCAATGAGTCCTAGACACAGGAGTTGGATTCTCACTGCAGCATATGCTTCATCATATTTTAATTTCTCTCTGTAATGTATCACTGAATGAAGGAAGCATACAAAGTGATAAAACGCTATTGTTAAATCATAACCTTTGCTGTGTGGAATGAAAAGGGGGAAAACAGGTGGAGGAATGGCTTTTGAACAAACAGCTCCTTGACTGTTTGAGCTAGCTGTTTTATTTTTAGCATCTTAATGCTACAGTACTTATTTACCTAAATACAATACCCTACATTTCAAGTATGAACCTGTACAGGTAGTCCTAGACCTATAACAGTTCATTTAGTGAACATCCAAGGTTACAACGGCACTGAAAAAAGTGCCTCTCACTGTTTTTCATACTTATGACCATTGCAACATTCCCATGATCATGTGATCAAAATTCAGACGCTTGGCAATTGATTCTTATTTATGGTTTCAGTGTCCCAGGGTCATGTGATCATCTTTTTTTGCAACCTTCTGACAAACAAAGTCAATGAGGAAATCAGATTCACTTTGCAATTATGTCACTAACTTAAAAACTCCAATGATTCACTTAACATCTGTGGCAAGTATAGACATAAAATCGGGTGAAACTCACTTAACAATTGTTTCACTTAGCAACAGAAACTTTGGGCTTGGTTGTGATCGTAAATCAAGGACTACCTTATGTCCTTGGACAATCCTATAAGCCATCCTGGCCATGAGCTGTAACTACCTAGTTAACGTAATGATCTACCTGGATACATGATGGTCAACTCAGTATCAAAATGTCACACAAATTAAATGGAAAAAGTACCATTTGTTTGCTAGTTATAATGTCAAGCAACAAGGAAATATGTTTTGCCTATTAAGGCTGTAGTTTTTTTTAAATATGTATTTCATTAATCACTTCAAGAATTTAAATCAGACAACAAAAACAAGGACACAATGCATCACCACATATAGATTGCAAATACAATTATCTATAATCCTATGGTTCTACATAATATTAGAATGCAAATCTACCTTCCTGCTATAGCAGAAAAGTGCAGAATATACTAAGCAATAGGTAATAGTGTGGGATGTATGTTTTTTTACTCCTCCAACTATAGATTAGTTAGTTCAAGATTTTGGACAATATCCTTACATTCTTAAAAGATCAATTATATTATGAGAGAGAACAACAATGACATTCACGCAATAAGAAATATCCTCCACATATTTTGGAAAGGTGTGTAAATTAGATATTATATATGTTGTATCTCTATATTTAGATGGATACAAAAGCATATCCATTTAATTTAATTGTGTGTATTTAAAATTAGTGTATACTATATGTGTGTTAGTAATGGAAGTTGTATTTGGGGGGCTTCTATCTGCAATTCTAATTACAAAATCATATACAAGTGGGCCTCGACTTAGTCACAATGGAGCCCAAATTTCCATTGCTAAGCAAGACAGTTGTTACTTGAGTTTTGCCCCATTTCACAACTTTATATGCCACCATTGTTCAGCGAATCACTGCAATTGGTAGGTTAGTAACATGGTTATTGAGTGAATGTAGCTTCCCCATTGACTTTGCTTATCAGTTAGTCACAAAAGACAATCACATGCCCCTGGGACACCTGGGACTGTCCTGAATACAGGTAATCCTCAACATATGACCACAATTGAGCCCACAATTTGTTGCTAAGTGAGAAATTTGTTAAGTGAGTTTTTACAATATTTCTTGCCGCATTTGTTAAGTGATTCACTACAGTTGTTAAATTAGTAACACGGGTTATTAAGTGTATCATTCCCCACTGACTTTGCTTCTCAGAAGGTCACAAAAGAGGAAAACTGCAAGAGCTGTAAATGTGAATCAGTTGTCAAACATCCGAATGTAAATCACATGACCATGGGGATGTTGCAATGGTCATAAGAGTGGGAAACGCTCATAAATCACTTTCTTCAGTGCCATTGTAACTTCAATTGGTCACTAGGTAAACTGTTGTAAATTGAAGACTACCTTATATATGCTGGTTGCCAAGTGCCTGAATTCTGATCATATGACGTGGATGCTGCACCCATCACATGTGAAAAATGATCGTAAATCATTTGTTTCAATGTTATTGTAACTTCAAATGGTTAATAAACGAATTGTTGTTAGTTGAAGATTACCTGTACCACATTTTGAACAGAATATAGATTGGACATATCTTGTTAGCAATTGATATTACTATCCAGTCCATAAACATAAAATGTTCCCTTATTAAATTAAATCATTTTTTACGGCGATAGATGAAATATTAAGAAAATGTACATCTGCTTGTGGTTATAATTTTGTTTTTGTGGGCTGTTGGGGGAAAATAGGAGGAGGAAGTTCACCACCTTGAGTTATTTATAAATAAAGGTGGGATAAAAATCTAATAAATATATTACAAACAGTAATGGAATCGCAACAGTCTCTCTTCTAAACTGAAATTTAATCCTGCTAAAATAAGAAATTCTTCCAGTTAGCAGAGTAACCAATCTAGAAATAATAAGATGATATTCCCCTTGAGAACATGGATTTTTCACTTGGGACACTCTTGGATTCAGCTTTGACACTTAGTGACACCCAATGTCAGAAATACTTTAGTCATTACATATATAGGGAGGGAAAATCTCGCTATGGTAGAACATGCGCATCCAAGCTACATTTTCCCAGGCCCAATTGAAAGTGCTAGTTATGACCTTTGAAACCTCAAATGTTTTAAGATGAAAGACCTTGAAGGACTATTTTTTGCATATGGCCCTGCTAAATATTAAGAGGATTTCAAAATGATTATAAGGCCACATGTGCAAGAACAAAAAAAAGCTTTTTGTTGGTGCTGTCGAAACTCTACAGTTCCATATCTGAAAGTCTGTCCTTCCTTTTTTGAATTTCTGCCATCACAGGCTTACGATCTTTCGTTCAGAATTTATTTTCTTTTGGAAGCAGGGGGTGAATATTTTTAAAATAGATTTGTTTTCCCATTAGTACTACATTTAAGATTCACTAAGTGTGTTTTATTGATCCCCCTATTTTTTCAATCATTTAACTTCAACTACTTTCAGAACTTTCATCTTATATATATTCTTCTACATTAAAAAGATGATATATTTCTAAAAGGCTTTGCATACTAATTGTAAAATAACTTTCTACTGATTTCTCTAATCAGTATCTTCCACTATTGCTTTCAGCACTGACTCTTCACAGGGCTGTGTGCTGAGCCCCCCTTTTGTATTCACTCTACATCCATGACTGCACTCCCTCTTGTCCCACTAACTCCATAATAAAATTTGCAGATGACACCACGTTGGTGGGACTCATATTAGGAGGAGACGAGACTGCCTATAGGTCAGAGGTTCTCAGACTGGTCTTGTGGTGTAAGAGTCATAACCTCACCCTGAACATCAAAAAGACCAAAGAACTGATTATAGACTTCAGAAGGTGCAAAGCAGAGCCTCTCCCACTATATATTAATGGAGACTGTGTGGAAGGAGTTCATAGTTTTAAATTTCTAGGAACTCATACTTCCGACAACTTACTTGGTCAGTCCACATTGCATTGCCACTGCAAAGAAGGCCCAACAGCACTTGCACTTTCTGAGGCTGCTGAAAAAGAATGGTCTGGGTGAGAAGTTGCTGGTTACTTTTTACCATTTTGGCATATTGTGTAATGGTGTGGTATGCTGGATGCTCTGCAGTGAATAAGAAGACGCTCCAGAGAGTTATAAACACAGTACAAAAAATCATCGGCTCCTCTTTCTTCTTTGGAAGAGATTGTGAAGACCAGACTCCTCTCAAGAGCACTAAAAATCTCCATAGACCATTCTCATCCTGGACATTCATATTTCAAACTGTTACCATCAGGGAGACATTATAGGTGTTTTAAAATGAGGACTAATAGATTGAGAAACAGTCTTTCCAAGGCAGTAATTGTCTTGAATCAAACAGTGCATTTGTGATTTAGCCTTATTATTACTGTTATAATTATTTTAATTTTTAAATACTCTGTAGTGTGATTGTGATGTGGTGTTTGGGGCACTGTGCTGGAGTAGCTTTCAAATTTCATTGTATTCATGGAATGCAATGACAATAAAGGTATTCTATTCTATTCTATTCTATTCTATTCTATTCCATTCTATTGATGTGTTTCTACTCTTTATATGTACCCAGCCAGCATGGATGCTTTTTTTCTTCATTCTCCCAAAGGTGCTTTTTCCAGAGGCAAATGGATTTTCTTGTTTTTCTTAGAAAACACTCTGCTTCTAATCCAAGAAGCTTCTTCAGCTCTGACTGGATGATGGGGAATGGAAGGATTTATATGCCTTGCAGACAGCTGGTCATTTGCATGACCAGGGTATATAAATCCTTCCATTCCCCACCACCCAGTCAAAGCTGAAGAAGCTTCTTGGATGAGAAGCAAAATGTCTTCTAAGAAAAACAAGAAAGTCCAGTTGCCTCTGGATAAAACACTTTTGGGACAACCATGTCCTGGATGACTGAGAATCTCCATTAACATTTTTTTTTAATTCTGTATTTCAGTCTGACATCTAAAGTAACCTCTTTATGATACAATTCCCTCTATTCATCCGGCACTGTTCTATATTAATTCCCACACTTTTCCCTTTCTTCTGAACAGGTTCATGCCTCTCCTAGTAATTGTCCTTTAGAAATATCCATGTCACACTTGGAAAACTTGAGTGGCACAAATATGTAGCTTTCAGAATTGAAACTGTTCATGGACTAATTAGCTCACAATTATTCTGTTCCACAAGACAGCACCAACTGGAATAGAATAATATTTTTAAGTCTCATTATTATGCTGCATGATTCTACCAGAATAAGAATGTACTTATCTTTCCATTGTGTGTTTGAAGAAATTGCCAGAAAACACTTATAGTGCTAGTTATACATAATTTGTTTCCTGACAATACAATTAAGGGGAAAGACTACTATTAATTTCAGAAACAAATACTGGAACAAAACAGATTTAGCACTATATAACTCACGAATTATTTTCATTAAAGTCCACAGACATTTTAAAGCAGCAACAGTCATTTCTTTCACTTCAGGTGTGTTAAGATCCAGGCAATTCCATGGAATTAGCTTCTCAGTAGGTGTACATAGGATTGCACTGTTAGATAAAAGAGTCATTTTTCAAGCCACAAACCATTACACTACACTGCAATCAACTGAATTTATCATGTTCAAAATAATATCTATGTATTATTTTAGGAAAAGACTGTTTAGAAATGCTACTTTTACATCTTAACTGGTGCAAAATATCAATTAAATTTGAAAGGATCCTTATGACACTAAAGATACCTAAAATCCTTGACCTATGACCATTTATTTAGCAGTTGTTCAAAATTATGATAGTGCTGAAAAAGTGACTTACATCACTTTTAAATCCTGACTTAAGATGTGCCTTAAGCCCTTGCATTTATGACCGTTGCAACATCATGTGACTGCAATCTGGGTACTTTTCAACTGGCTGACACTTATGAACAGTTGGAATCACCATTTTATCTTTCCAGCTGATTTCAACATGCAAAGCTGGCAAGTGCTCAAGTTGCAGTCACGTGATGTCTCATTTAACAAATGTGACTTAGACTTAGAGCTAGAATAACTTTATTGTCACTTTGAATGAACACTAATCAGCATACATTAAAATGAAATTTCGTTGCACACAGCTCTCAAAGGGTCCTTACCTCCAATATACACTACATAAACACTAGATAGATAGTGTCCCGTTTGGAAATAAGGTGCACGAGACCGGGTTCCAACAAACAGCTTTTTATTAAAACAGTATAGTGACTTGTAACGGTACATTTACCCAAGCCGCGGCAGCCCTTCTTATGGCAGCTTGCTCGCGGCTTGTGGCCAATGACGGTTGTTCAAGTGTTCCCGCCATCAGGCAGGCCAATCGGAATGGCGCTTAACTGACCAATCCAAGAACGGCCTATTCGGCCAATCAGTTTAAGATATTTGGAGTCTTCCAAGTTCTATACACGACAGATAGATAGATAGATAGATAGATAGATAGATAGATAGATAGATAGATAGATAGATAGATAGATAGATAGATAGATAGATAGATAGACAGACAGACAGACAGACAGACAGACAGACAGACAGATTATGCATATACCCACATACATGATATGACACAGAGAAACCACTGCCTAGTTCGGATGTATACATGTACATGGCGAGAAAAATGAATCTTGTGAACAAAGCAATTACAGAATCTGGTACTCCTGCTAGATACTTCAAAAACTCCTCCCAGAGAGGAGCAACAGAAACAGACCATAAAGTGGGTGTGTGGAGTCTCTAACAATGCTTTGTGCTCTAAGCACATGTGGGTCATTCATTTAACTCTGGCGGCAAAAAGATTGTACAATCATATACGGTCACATGATACCTCACTTAATGATTGCTTAGCAATGAATTTTTTGATCCCTAATCAGAAGTTGAGGACCATTTGATTAAGTGTAATACAATGCACAGTATTGAAATGGAGTGTAGAATGTCTTATTCTGTAGTGAGCCAAAGTTCAGTGAGAGATAGTAAAGAACTGCACAAAGCCCAAGCTAGTGGGAACAATGACTAGGATAATCTTTAAAAAATCCTCAAAATATTACCCGGTTTGCCTTTATAGATAGCTTTTATACGTAGCCCCTGCCATTATTATTTTCAAAATGTTATAGTCATTTCCAACAGAATACTGTAATGTAACAGAATCCAGATCTGGATGAGCAAAAGGAATTGTATAGTTATTAAGCAGTAAATTTATGCAGAAATGTTTAGAAATTAATCACAAAATTGCCAGTACTAATGTTAAGTTTCAGGCAATGCTTAGCTGGCATGCATAATACCCAACTAACTAGTTACTAAAGGGATATTATTACATATTACCATGCTAAAATTATGTCTACCATTTCAGAACTAAACATTGGCTGAAAGCTTCTAACTATGACTCTCATTGTGGCCTGTCATATTTTTAACTCCTTTGGATAAGCAAATAGTACCAATACTTCTAAATAAGAGATCTTTTGTGTGATAAGGTGATATGATCCCCTTGTTAGAATTGTTTTTTATATAGATGTTTACTTTTTTGTATCTTCTTCTTCTAAATATATAAAATGGGCATTGGTAAATTTACCTGAGAACCCCCTTTCTATCTCTGCTGCTAGAAAACCCAGGATGGGTATGACTCCT
>BHFT01041418.1:0-13051 GCA_004320025.1 Laticauda laticaudata
ATGATGGCAGATGAGATTCTGCTGAAACGTTGCTACAACTTTAAAAGCACTACAATGACATAGGATAATACCCGAAGAAAGCTGAACTGCATTCATGTAAGTACCTGAGAAAACTTAAAAAAACCAAATACACCATATAGTATAGACTATATACTTTGGCCATGTCTTGCATACATTGGAGAAGTCAATGATGGTTAGTGGAACAAAAAGAGGCAAGCAAAGAAAATGATAACAATAAAACTGATGCAAAGATGAACATTCAACAACTAAGAAGCTGTGTCTGTTAGGAAAGCAAGGAAAACTTACTTGCCTATAAAGTTGCCAAGTGTAAGACACAACTGAATGGTTAAAACAAATCACCACATGCAATTTCGCCATTGTGTTGGTGAGTTGTGGGCAACAGTATGTTGGCTTGAAAGATATTTTCTAGATTTGGGGTACCTGGTTTATGCATGCCAGATAATGAAAGTAAAAATGGTCATATAATGGCTTCTAATGGTGAACAGTAAACATGATAGCATAATACAATGTTATAAAATCCTCTTAAGGGAGAAGTCACCTATAGGTTTCTAGTTTCAAAGTAAAAAAAATAAAAATAAGGAAAGTATATCTTTTACAGAATCTCTAAAAAGTCACATAAAATTCTCAATTGATCAAAATTACATGATAGAGTAGGACAATATCTATGGATACATCTGGGTAATGAACAAGGCATATCATATGGAAAATTACAACTTAGAATGCAGTGAAGGGAAGGTTAATGAAATGGATAAATATAACGGTATTTATGATTAAATGTCTTGTAGCTTTTCTAACCAATCTTGAAAGAAAAGGAAAACAAAATTACAATTGTCTCTAGTGTGCTCTGAATGGATCATATGGCTATACCTTAAGAAGAAAGATAAATAAGCTATTAGGATAAAAGCTATTATGAGATCTCACTCTGTCTCTTCTCATAGGATTTTATGTCTGCATACGTATCTGCATGTGTTTAATTTTGCACATAACAATGGATCAATCCTCTCAGAATTAATAAAAATATACATATCATTAAATAGCAAATACATCTAGTCTGATTTTTCTTACAATAAAATGACTCAAACAAATTTTACAATTTGATGACAAAGTCTACTGAACAGGACAAAAAGTAAATTAGATATCATAATTTAAATGGAATGTGTTACAAATTGTTAACATACTTGACTAAATGCTTCTATTCAAAGGTGAATTCTACTGAAGTCAACAGGCTTTAAGTCCAAGAAATTTGTCTGAGGTTGCAAAGTTAAAGATACTGAAATTGAAGTTGATGCTACTTAGAACCATGTCCTATTGCAGAAGGTTTTAATTGTATTCAGTACTTCACTTCTTGAATAGGAGTCTCCAGTGGATGAAGACACTTTTCTTCCAAATAAATTGCTTCCCTATTTTAATTAGCGCTGTATTTTCATTATTATGTACAACTATCAGAATAAGTCTCTATGGAAATTCTCAGAATGTCAGAATAAGCCAATAAAATAAAATTGCAGAATAAGTCAATAAAAGTATCAGACTTACCACAAGATTAGAAAAATGCCAAATAGTAACCAATATATTAGTCATGAGTTCAATGATAGCAGAAAATTCTACAACATCTTACTAAAATGCTATCATTGTTGGAATATTTATTATTCTTAATTACTGACTGTATATACTTTATTATATTGGGATGTATTGTATCATACACTCCTGTACTAACTCCTATTAGACAACTGAGACAAGTGCCTGTGATATATTCTAAAGGTCAGCAATCAGCTTACCATTATCTATTTCAAAGTCAGCAAAAGCAAGTTCTGAACCTGTATTGGTTATAAGTAATTCTCCATTGAGTGTAAATATAATAGACTTGTCCTCCAGATTGATCATACAGCCTACTACATCTCCTACTTGCCAGTTTCGTCCAAAGAATCCGCTCCCCTCATGCCAACATTGCCCCTGAAAAGTGAAATGGTTTAGATAATAAATATATATTTCACAAACACTTGTGTTACACTAAATAAGTTATATTTTCAGGTATCACATAAGATTCCTCACTGGCTTTTGTTCAACAAAATAGTACCATTTTCCTGTCAAAAATATTGTGGTTTTTTTGCTCTTATTTACTGAAAACAAATCCAAAAACAAAAATAAACAATATACAACAGAAGGAAAGAAAGAAAGAAAGAAAGAAAGAAAGGAAGAAAGAAAGNAGAAAGGAAGAAAGAAAGAAAGGAAAGAAAGAGAAAGAGAAAGAGAAGAAAGAAAACTGAAAACCAACAAAAATACCGTATATAGGATACATATACACATATATGCATTCACATTCTGTAGGAAGATTTCAGTGAATGGTAACCATATTCCATAGTCAGATTGGGTATAAATTGTTAATAGCATCAACTTTGAAGATTACTGAGTATACTTATGAAACTTGTGATTTAAATGTATACTGGATCTATTTTCTGCTGCACTGATATCACCTTTATAAGTCTTTATCCCAATTAATTAGCAGATTATGTACATATTTATAACAATAAACCATTTTTCCTGGCAATCAGCCTAGCTAAAATTAACCTAAACCTTCTTCACATCAATCTCTAAGAAACGTTTTGGAAAATAAGTCAGTATCTGCAATCTAGTGATGAAAATTCTAGCCCCAGTTGCTGTTGTTACTTGATGACTATTTGAATTATGTCAGAAAGTGTTTTGTTTAAAAAAATACTTAATTATACTTTCACATATCAAATAGAATGCAAACCTATTTGTATTTAACTACTTTTTCCTAATAGCCCCTCACATCCCACCTCACATCTATTAATGCTTTTGGTTTTTGAGGGTTCTTATCAGTACTGGTTGAGAACATTACTTGGAACCATGACAAGCAAATTAATTGTTATAAATTGTATTATAGATTAAGTTATGGTTAAGTACTTGATTTACATTAGCAATTGTCGACCTATAAGGTAGACCTGGCTAAAAAAACCAATGTATATAGATCTACATCTACTTTTACTGTAACAAAATTTTGCATGTCTGAATGTGCCTCCCCCCCCCCCCCNCCCCCCCCCCCCCCACCTAACTTTACTTTAGTGGAAACTCAGAATAGGCCTGTCTGAGGAATTTTCTCAAAATAGTTTCTCAACCTGTGCTTGCCTGATAGTTTCCTTGTTAGTGGCTCTCCCTCGTCACTCAAGCCTTCTCTCTGTCTACTACAGAAACTAACCTATCATGCTGGTTCATTCTGGCAGAATTTAGGTACACAAATATTTGTAGATAAAGATTACTGGCAAGACTTCATGACATCATCAACTCATACCCCATCAATGAGGTGAGAATAATGGAGATTGAACAGGAAAAGGAGAGCCACTGTAAATATTTTGACAATTACTTTAATAAGGGAAAGACAACCTAAATTCTTTTTCTTGCAACAGTGAGTTGGGAGGGTAGGGGTAGATAACTCTTATTTTGTACTGAATGATGATATTTGCATGACTTAGGCACTTTAACTAAAAACAAATTTGCCTACTGGAGGTTAAATTTTTATATGCTTCATCCCACAATGGAGTGGATTTATTATGAATGCGTAATTGTACCCATGACAAAACTCTATGAACTGACCTATGCTGTATCAACCCAGCCAATTATAATTAAATGTACTAACTTTGGAGCCTTCAAAAACAAATGCTTTATCATCAGCTCCTAGTTCTATATCAGGTTGGCAGCCTGGCCTTGCCCATCCAACACGCATATCTCCTCCAGTTACAGCTTCAAATTCGAAATACCACTTTCCAGTCTCAACTGCATAAGATTTCTCCACTCTGAAGAAACGAATCTTATCAATGCTCACTTTTTCCACTGTCTGATCTGCTGTGAAAAATACAATGCAAAAAGTTATTATAACTGAACATATCAGAAAGGGGCACCTGGGGGGGAATGTAAAAAAAAAGAAAAAAGATGGGGGCTGCAACATCTCAACTTGACATTTTTGACCCCCAGTCAAAACTTTCATTAACCACAGTAAGCAAAAATGCTGATTCATTCCATGTGAAAATTATTTTCACATATTTCACAATTGAATTTCACAATTCATTTTTTGTTTTACTACCAGTTCTGTGGGAGTGGCTTGGTGGCCGTGGCAGGAGAAGGATATTGTAAAATCTCCAGTCAGAGGTGGCATTTGCCAGTTCTTCAAACTACTCAAAATTTCCACTACCGGTTCTCCAGAACTGGTCAGAATCTGCTGAATACCACTTCTGATTTTGGCTTGGGGAAGAAGATTACAGCAATTATCGAAGAGATTTTTCTTCTTTTTCTTATGACCCAAGTGTACCCTTCATTCATATGTGCCAACATGAAGTTTAAAAGACATCACATTGGGTAAATAAATTCTTCTCCTCAAACATCAACATAGTGAAAAATCCTACAGAGTATTATTCTTGAACATTAAAGGAACACAAAAACATGATACAAATACTTTAGTGCTTCCAAAAATGCTCATAACAAAATATTTATTAACATACCTATTTCTTGATCTGGGGGCTCAATATTATATCCATATCCAGCAAAAGTCCGAACAGCCTCACGAAGACTATCCCTGTTTGATTTTTTAGTGCGTTCATCTAATAACATATAAGGAACCAGCCGAGGATTCCGTTTGTTTTTAAGATCCTAAAAAGAATAGATGCAACAAATATAGCAGTCAAGTTACACAGAGCAATTTAGAGCAGTATATTTTAATACTTAAATTTCTTTCTTTCACTTTTCTTCTCCAAATGACTACCCAAACATACTTCAAAGAAACTCTTAACCCCAGAACTGATTGTACCACTACATTGGAGTCCAATCCATGAACCAATATAAAGTTTTTATTTTATATATTATGTGTCTGTTATTTTTCTATCCAGAGTCATTTAGGAATTGGGTTTTTTTTTAAAACTGAATTAAATAAATAAATATTATGTATGCAGACAGACTAAATGTGAAAAAAAAATATACAGGCCATCCTACTATACACTATAATACACACAACTCCAAGTTTTTCAGATATGTACAATAATTGTCAAGAATTAAGTATTAATTAAGAAATAAGCATATTACCCAATAACATTTTTTCAGCTAGATATGGTCCTTCCTTTATAATTACCAAAATTTTATCTGAAATCTTTCTTGAGGTAATTTTTACCTGTTGAATACCATAGGTCCAGCCTTGTTTTATTCTTTCTTTTGCCCAAACATTATGTGCATTCTCTGCAAGTTTATCAACTAATATTTCTTGCGAAGGTAACAATTTAACTTCAGAAAGATCAAGAGGAGCTGGCTTGTACCCATTTGTCATCATGTAACTGTAAACCAGAAAAAAGATGGACCTACATTTTAATTAATCAAAGAGCTGTTGAGAATATTCTGTGTACATCTATAATTTAGTAAATGTTTAATCTACTTTAATTATTAATAGGAATTTTAAATCCAAATCAATCTGTTCTATCTTCTTTCATACTAAATTCATATGAACTAAATAATTCCTAAGAGAAGGAGATACTTTTGGTGTATAGTTACAATAAATCAGTAATGATGCATCCCTCATATTCTTCCAAATCAGGACAAATAACTCTTTAGAAAATAAGATTATGAATCCCTGTTGCAAGTAAATAAACAATTCCAATGTATATCGTAGGGTTGTGATTCCGATTACTAATTTTTAAATTTTGAACACCTTTTATGGTTAAATAACCCAACAGCTTGGTCATTTTAACTGCCATGAACTATTAATCAGCATGACTTGGCATTAACAATATGTCCTACTGCCTATTCTTATCCACAAGACACAGCACCACAAAAAGTTGCTTGTAACCAGAAACATATAGTTAATTAATGATTGCTCTATGTTTAATACTTTACATGAAAAACTTCACATAAAACAACTTGTGGCAATCATTGTTATAAATGAGCTTACTTTTTAGGAAGCTTGATTTTCTTAAGATTATCTTCTGCCCCTGGATTTACATGAACAACATGGCATCCAAGGGCCAAAACAGTTCTATAAAAATAGAATCAATTATAAAATGTAAGTATAGCATGCATTCTATACATGCATCAGGATATTGCATCCTAGTTATTGGAGTAAGGCAAACATCTGTTGCAAGGCAGCCTTTATATTAGAAATTTTAGTTTGCATGCAATAGTATTAAGATGTTTCGGATGCCAAAAACCTTTTCATACTGTTAACAAAATATGCTGCACATGGTATGGATACAGTTAAGGTTAGTCTTAAGGTTACCCTATGCCTTCTCTATCTTATTAAAAAGCATTATGACAAACTCTTTTTGATCAATAGGTCAATATTAATGGATCTTGATGACGATCACAGAATATGAAAGATTACAATTTTGAATATGCAGAGTACATGTTCAAGATCATGAAATTATAATGGGAATAAAATAAGAGACATATGTTGTCTCTCAGGCAAACTAGCAGGAAAGAGAAGAATGTAATATATCTGAAGGAAGATGATGTGATTTTGGAATTAATGAATACTTGCAGGGAAATGAATGTGCAGGTTTAATTGTGAATGAAATGGAAATATTTATCAGATATGTTATCTTACGTAGAAAAAAATTAAGATAAAAAAACTAACAAAAATGAAATTTACCATTTCAAAAATTAAGGAAAAAAACTTCAAAATCATTTGTTTTCTTGAATAATGCTAATGGGATTATTAAAGTTTCTTATTTAAGAAATAAGAAACTTATTAAACTGCTTGTTAAAGTTCCTTCATTTGTGGTCAATTCCATGGACATTTCATAGTAATTTCATGGACAAGTCCATGCTGTGGTCTGGCAACAGTGCCAAAGTAGTTTGCTAGTGTACTTTTCCAGGATACTTTCAACTTTCTTGCCTAGCCTACAGCCCTGGTACTTATTGGTAATTTCTTGTATAAAAAATGCATACTTAAGAGCTGCCATGAAAAAATAAATCTTCCTCCACTATTATCTTGTACGCAGGTGCCCTTCTAGTCCATTTCTTAGATGCAATTTCCAGATCCTTTCTGATAAATCCAGATCAGTTGAAATTAGAAGGATGAATTTGTCAGGATTAATTTGTATCAATGGTTAAGTCTGGAAACAGACCATAAAAAGTAACTAAACAGAATGCTTTCCCATGGAATTAAATCTTATAGAATAAAGTCCTGTTGGCTCTTGAAAAAGCACCTTGGGGACAGTCATGACCTGGATGACTGAGAATTTCCATAGACCTTACAGAATAGTTTTCTTTCTGTTTTGTGACTCACTTTAGAGTTTCTGTTGACATTTGCAGATTATAGTTCTTCTCTGTTTCAGGTAATTTTGAAAATTCCACCAGACAAGGATGCTGCCTTTTATTATCATCTCGTATCTACAACATATAAAAGAGACTGTAAGTAACCGTAGAACAACTTCTGCTGAACAAAAATAGACCCTTTATTTCTGCAAATAAACCACAGTCATCCATCAGAGTTTTAAAGCAGAACAGCTTTCCTCACAGGATTACCATCCCATCATGTCAGCATGGCCACTGGAAAACTAGATATTGGATATGTGGATATGTGTTGAAGCAAATTCTGGGATTATAACCTGCATTGCCCAGCTGTTATTCAAAAAGTGACGTGCAGTTGGACATACCAGGAGAAATTGTATCTGCAGCACAAAATTATACTTGAGCATTCTTACCACAGAAAATGTATGACTTATTGTATAGTCTATATGTAACTGGTGTTTTTCTAAAGTAAACTTTGATATCTCATAATATTCTGCTTATCTTGACTTATCTTGACTTATAATCATTTAAAGCAACTTTAAGACAACTGGATAAGTGTGAACCTATGAAATTCTGGGAAAGAGCATCAATAAAATGGACACTTCAAGGGAGAAGATATTTATTTGTTTGTTTGTTTATTATTTTATTATTTTATTTTATATGCTTCCCTAGGCAGATAATATGGGCTCAGCAATAACTAGGCAGAACTGGCTGTAAGGAATGGCAATTTGTTAGAGATGGATATAGTGAACCCTATTTGGAGTGACGAAAAAGAGGGGGAGTTGAAAGTTGAAAAATAACATTAGCATGCATTAGGAAAAGATCATGGAGAGATATTTTCTATGCGATCATTAGGAGTTGAAAATGACTTGATGGCACTTAATCAAATCCGTAAAAGAAGGCCACAACTATAACAACAACAAGATGACCAAAATTTGGCCCAAATCATAGAAGGAGAAGAACTTATAAGTATGACCTTGGCAAAAGTTTTGGATCTGAAGTTTCTTATCAGGCATGTAGGTTGCCAAGTAACCTCTATTTATGGCTTTAACAATCCGTAAGCCATAAACTGGATTTATTTACTACCCTGCCATTGTGGGCATTTTCCCTCCCCCAAATGTTCCTGCTACTAAAGCTCCATCTTTCTGTTTTGTAAAATATTCCGCAGGACTGCCAATGAGTAAACTTGAGACTGCAATCAGTAAATGTCATCTTGGAATGGAGATTATAGGTGTGCTTTAACTAAAAGCAGAAGCAGGGAAAATAAAAATGGTGTGAAGTTCCTCTGCCTCCAGAGAAGACAACAAGATGTCTTTACTTGATGAAGTAAAAATATTTGCATGACCACAATTTTCCTTAGTTATTTACTACTACTTATTATCCAAATATGTTGAAGGAGGCTCTAGTGCTGACTACAAAGAAATGAGAATTGTCTTGTTTCAGAGAAAATATATTACTATTTTAATTTTCTCTAACCTGAATTCCGTTTTATGTAACACCTTGGTTTTGTATTTGGAAAAGGAAGAATAATGAAGTTTTCCCCCATGACACAATTCTTCTGTTTTCAACTTTGTAATTAAAAAGTAACCTTCACTATTATTGTATCAAGAATATATTTGTTTCCTGTAATAAAATAAAGCAATGAGTGATTTTCTCACAAAGAATTCTTCATAAGTATACCTTGCCATAGGTCCAACCAAGTTCTATTTTATTCATTCCCCAGAGTTCATGAATATTTTCAGCAAGCTTGTCTCTAATCTTTTCAAGATGGAAAGGCAAAACAATCTATGAAGAAAATATGTAAATTTTTATCAAGAAAATTTTTTGTAGCAATATCCTCCATGTTTTTCATTAATGATCACATCATAATAAAATCTAAATGTGGTTTATTACTAAATAAAGATATCCTGATAAATTAAATGTTCAGTCATTGTATGTGTTATGATATTTTAATTAAACTTACCTGGTTGGTATCAATTGGACAAGGAATAAAATTAGCCTGGGAAAGAAACTGAGTAGTACCAAGTAAATCTCTAATTCCTTCAGAATCCCTCTTATATTCTTTTACTGGTTCCAATTTCATTTTTTCTTTTGGAAGCAAAGCTTCATAGCAAGGTGCATAGCTAGTAGGAGGTAAAAACTTAAACTCTCCATGGCGGCCACCCATTAAGAAACGCACTCTAAAGAAATGGAAATACAAAAAAAGGGTAATATTTGGGAAGTTTTTTTTTAAAAGTTATCATAGGCCACCACCTTCAAGTAATTCTTTATAAAAAATCCCTTTTATCTCAAAAACCCATTAGCAAGCCATTTAATTACAGATAATAAGTGAAGAGATATACTTTATTATTTTAAATCTGTTTTTAATTTCCTTTACTTGAAACAGCTTACACTCTGCAACAATATTTTAACATCTAGAAATGTTGTCAATGCACAGATTTTCTAAGTTTTTTTCTAAGTTATTCTAAATAATTTTCTAAGTTGTTATTATTGCAGTTGGTTGGACAATGAGCTAAATATTTATACTGGATTTATCATTTTTACCCATCTTTGAGTCTTTCCTAATGACTGGGGATAGACAAATATTGTTGTTTGATGGTGTTAAAGATTTTGTTGCAGAATGTAAGCTGTTTGAAGTAAAGCTATATTTTGCAACTGATTGATAGTGATTTTGTCAATCACAGTGGTATTCAACTGATGTCCCAGATGTTTTGGGATTGCCCCAAATGTACTTATTAATATTGGTACTGTCTTTGCTTCTTTTTCCAAAGTCATTCTACTTCATATTTATATTTCATGATTTTCTACAGTTGTTTCTCTTCTGACACTACAGTCACACTTGCCTGATGCAACTCTCAATGTTCACATCTTACTTTGACCTCATCCTACCCTATACTTTGGGGAATTATTTCCTTACAATAACCTGAAACTCAGCATGTGATTAAATTAATTCGTGTACATAACTGTTGGTGTTTGCCTTCATAACATAAGTGCTGCAGACACAACCAATATGAAATGCGAGGTAAGATAAGAAGATGTTGCTAAGATGGAGACAATCAGGAAAAACAAAAGTTGAAGACTTGGATATTTCCACAGAATCTCGTCAGTTTATGATAAGTGAGAGTTGACATAGGTCAAGACAGCATTTAGAATAGAATAGAATAACAGAGTTGGAAGGGACCTTGGAAGTCTTCTAGTCCACCCCCCTGCTTAGGCAGGAAACCTATTTTAAAAGAAAATATTTTCTTTTAAAAATATTTAAAAGAATATTTGTCTTTTAAATATTGTTGTCAAATGGAAGTTCATCATGGAATCTTCATATCATCAAGATCATGATTTTTGATTGGCCAATAGTTTTCTTGACTAACCTGCACTACATTTTCAGACATTCTTATTGTCTGAGAACGCTGGTAACCTGAATAGAGATAAGGTAGAAATATGTTTGAGATTAGAATTTTTCTGCTTTGTATTTAAATATCCAAAATGTTTCATCCGTGATAAATTTAACCTAAAATATGATCTCAATAATCAATTAAATTGCTTGTCATGGTTCCTCTGCATCCAAGTACATGAAGAATTTTATCAACAGGACTCCCTTCACAGAATTTCATTCCATGGATCTGCTAAAGTAGACTGTGCTCCAGAACAGCTTATATGATAAAATAGAATTAATTACTATGTAATGTGCCACACATTCTTTGTAAAAGTAGCAGTGCATGTTGAACAATAGTAACACTAAAATATACATGAGAATTAGATACCCTGTTATTCTGTTGTTGTTTCTGAGATGGTAACCTTTTAAAAGAATATTATTTATAATGAGATTTCCAGAAAATTAAAATATATTATGATTTCCATAATAAACTTCTTTATTGTTATTCATACACAAAATAAAAGACATGTATATTGAAACTAATATTCTCTTGCAAACAATGAGTTCATTAGAGAAGCACAAGACTACAAAGCACAATTATGCAAATAATTTTAATAATATTTAATGAAAAGTATCTGTTTACTACTAGAAATGACACAATGATCAGAACACCCCCTTCAACACATCTTATTAGGCTTGTTTGCTAACTGCCTGAGCAGATGTGAGGACATTTCTAGAGGATATTTCATGTCAAATATATAATGTTTTTCCTGCAACACTATGTTGAGTCTTAGATAGAAGACCTTCCAGCATCACTATTTAACACACCACCTGTTCAATTATAAAAGACAGAAGGCATTTGTCTTGAAAAGTCAAGATGTTGACTTTTCATGTCAACACATCTGGACTGTTATATTTTCTTTCAGCAAGTGAGATTGATGTGTCTGCTAGATTCTTTCACTTGATTTTTCAACACACAGTGCATTTATCTACCTAAACTTTAATGCTTTCCCAGAAACACAAAACCTATACCTGCCCGACAATCACTGTAATTTTTATGTATGGTAAACAAAATGTATAATCAATAGAAAGCAAATGCCACTGAAAAACCCAAACCTCTTTTAGTATTCTGCCAATCTCCAATATGGAGTCATATTTTATCTGCCATAGTTAAGCAGGTATTTACAAGTTTAAGTTCTAATTTAGTTAGCATATAATTTATATTAATTTCAGTCACATAATTGCAAACCTATGCAATTTCTACTGAAAGTGTAAAATCATATATCAAAGTCCTGCTTCTTAGTTTAAGCTATGATAGGGTTTATTTTACTCAGTTTATTATTAGCAAAAACAATAAAAGTTTCTATGGCATGTTGAGAGAAAAACATTAAAAACAATAAAAGTTTCTATGGCATGTTGATGAGAAAAACATTTATTGAGGCATATATTTTTTATATAATATAATATCGGATTCTTGAAATATAAGCTACAAAAGCTCATATGCTAATAAAGATATAAATCTTTAAGGTGTCATTTTGCTGCAACTTGGACAAAAGCAATGATTTCTCTGGAGACCATAATAATATTCTTCCAGTAAAGGTTTTATGAATATGTTGGAAGTCAATTGCTTAAAATAATTCCTTAGTGAATATGCTTACCAGAGTAAACCTGGTTTCGAAAATAACACTGGAAATTTCTGCATGGAGGTTATTTCAGACAGATGCCATTTTATTGAGAAATGATGTCGTTATTCACTAAGTTTAGTAACACAGAAATAAATTTTCCTCAGGAATATTTCTGTCACAGAAAGCCATTGCCATTCCACATAAACATTTAACCACCCTTCAAGAAAATGGGATATTTGCTATCTAAATATATTAGGTGCAGGAATGGACATTAAATGGCTAGGTTTGAGGATTGGGCAATGATCTATGTTTAAAGAGAAAAAGAAATTTTGTTTTAACATATTACTCCTGTAACCAAACTTAGGAAGCATTTTGTGGCATTATGTGACTACTATCATGCAAGCCCAAGAAAAGGCCAACAAGTGTGACACGAACATTGTCCCAAAAGTGCTTTTTCAAAAAGCAACTGAACTGATTTAAAAAATGTGCCTTAGGCTACATGGCTATCACTTGAAAAAGACAAATAGTTTGAAGAGAATAGAAATAGCACTTAGACTTATATACTGCTTCACAGTGCTTTACAGCCTTCTCTAAAGGCAAGGTCACACTGGCCAACAGATGCAAAACGTATGCAAAAAGGACACAGCGGACGAGCAAAATTTCGGGGGTGGTCCATCCGTTGTTATCTGCTCTCAAAAGTGCCCCAAATTTGCATAAACAGAATGGAAAACAATGGAAAGGAATGGAC
>BHFT01041420.1:0-39160 GCA_004320025.1 Laticauda laticaudata
TATCTATCTATCTATCTATCTATCTATCTATCTATCTATCTATCTATCTATCTAAGCTATATTATATATTTTACATGTGGCCCAAGACAATTCCTCTTCAGTCAGTGTGGCCCAGGCAAGTCAAAAGGTTGGGCGCCCATGGTTTACAGCAAGGGTCTTCAAATTGGCAAGTTTAAGACTTGTGGACTTCAACTCCTAGAATTTCTGAGCTAACGTGATTGGAGAAAGGAATTCTGGGAGTTGAAGTCCACAAGTCTTAAAGCTGTCAAGTTTGATGACCCCTGGTTTACAGGAATGACCCATTGAGTGGAAAAGAGAGACTACTATCCTTCCTGAGCTACTTTGTTTAAATGTGCCTGTTTAATAGAGGATTGAAAGCCAGGCTATCTAGCAGCTTAAGCCACTGGGTTAGAAACTGGGAGACTGTGTGTTCTAGTCACACTTAAGGCACAAAATCAGCTGGATGACTGTGGGCCAGTCTCTTATTCACTCTTGGGAAGAAGAAGACTATGACAAACTATTTCTGAAAATGTTGCTGACCTGCAGGGACTTGTCCCCATGGTTGTTGCAACAGGAGGAAACAAATAGCCATGAATGTGTTCAGCAGAAGTAGTCAGAAATTATAAGACTTTAAATGTTAAATTAATTTTACGTGGGAAATAATTAAATTTAGAGGCAGTGGTGGAAATGACCACATTTAATTTTTATCCCAGCTCTGAATTTCTGTGAGAATAAGTTTCAAAATGCATGAACAAATTGTATTAGAATGGCAGCTCATTTATGACATGATCAAGTTCAGCTCTATATAATGCCACATTTTGGAAAAAAAAGTGTTCCATGTCTTCATAGCTGGCATTGTCTGTCTTAATACAACAAATCGTTTTTCAAAATCTATGTCACACTTCAAATCCCATAATTTCCATACAACTGAGAATTGTGGGAACTAAAATCCAAGGCGGCTGATATATCTCTGATGTACTTTAACAGTCCACAGGTTTCAGATGATCTCACATCTACTTTTGCCAATGATTTGCAAAAGAGTCAGAACATGAGACATGAGAGAGAGTCTAATGCAGAGTCTAAGTTTAAGTTTGTTGGATTACCTTTCCCTGTTGAATCCCATCAGGGCTGTTACTTGTTCCCACAAGTCTGTTGTACCCTCCCTGCCACCCCTGAGAAAAAACAGTTAGATCTGCTGTCCACCCACTTCATTCTGAAGAAGACCCTCTCTGCCACTAATTTACCAGAGAGGAGGAAAGTGGCAATTCCTTGTGCTAAGGTTTATGTGTAATGATATGTGGGAATGACCTTGGGAGACAGGAGGAAGAGCTACAGACTGTCACTGGACAACAGGTGTACAAAAGACCTGTTAGAAGACCTGTCAGCCCATAGAAGCATGAAGGAAGTCTCTTGGAAGGGAGCCTCCTAGTTTTCTGGAAAGTAAAAGGAGAGGAGGGGACAAATATTTTAAATCTTGCAAGATTCTGTTAATGTAACTTACAATAAATCAAGAGCTAAGATTCATTCTTCAGCTTTTTGTCTGGACTTATGTTTCCCAGATGGAATACCATTGCTTCTTTACAAATTCTAAGTCTTCATTATACATATATATGAATTAATACATGAAGCAGTCAGGTAAAATAAGTTTTCAGAAGATGCACATTTGAAAACGCAGAATGTTCGTCTATTGTGATGAATGCCCCAATTTTTTTTGCAAATGTCAATAATCCAAGAATAATGTTGGATATCCTCTCAAATAGGCCATTTCTGCAGCATCCACCACTGATTGCTTGACAGTTGTTTAAGTTCTTGAGTGGTAAATTACTTGGAGACTTTGTACACTTGCTGTTCCAGCATTGGGAAGGCCTATTTTGGTCTCAATGGATGGCCCAAAGAAACAGCTCTATAACTTATGTATATTTTAGTGAATCTGTAATTTTCAAGCCATCTTCTCAACATATAAACATATAAACAACTCAACAACTCAACATATAAAGGCTTACATGCTGTTGCCTCAAGGTAATAGAGCATGGGTAATTTTCTCTTGATTTAGAGGTGCACCATTTCAGATGATAAAACGGAGCCTGGCCCCCAAACCTACCTGACTTTTGGAGCCTATAAGCAGCACAGTATTAGAAGAGTATAGTTCATTCTATAAACCAGTTGAGTTCTGAAACACCCCTGCCCTAAACAGATGAATCACCAAGTAATAAAAAAGGAGGTGATTTCAAGAGTGCTATGCAAATTTGCATGAATGGTTAACTTCACTGTGAATTATTTAAAACAGCCATGGCTGGATATTCAGTAGCCCATTTTTAAGAATATTGAGAGTCCAGCTAAATTAAAAGAAATCTAATATAGCATCCTGGTTTGCAAAGTGACTAATGAAAATCGAGTAAGGAATGTGACCAAACAACATATAGTTGTTCCCCAGCAATTAGTGAAGATATGTTCTCTCTGAATTTGGAGGAACCATTTAGATATTGATATTCTCTCTGTTAAGTAGGGTGCAGTGCCTTAAATTTGTCAGAAGATCAATATTTGTCTTGTAATTAACAATACTAGTTTTACCATCATCCCTGTTCTCTTAGACCAGAACAAGCTTTTACTCTTCATCTGGGAATGAATATTTTTAGATTTTCCAGTCATTTCTCCAAAACTGTGCCCCAAGAAAAATGGAAAGGGGCATCATCAGCCCACCAGCCATTTGTCTTTATATTAAAATATGCACACAATGCATCATAATAAACATTACCTTGCAATGTTACATCAATAATTAATTTACAATAAACTGTTCTTCCGTACCTCAAACACACAACATGGTCTTATTTAAAATATTTATGCTTTACGTAATTCTCCACAGAGTTCTAGATGAACATAATTTCTAAATAATTTCTATGGCTCTGCAGACCCTCGGAGGTGGCCAGTTCATTGAAGCTTTGATCAATTCATCCCATTGGGTTTGGGAACTGAACTGAACTTGGTGAATTGTAATAAACCTGTGTGTTTAAAGAAAACAGTATGCCTCTTCTTTTGCTTGGTTTGGAACTGTGACACTTGGTGAACTGCTAAATTGTATTAGGTGTTTTCAGTACAATTCACAGTCTTTCAAAGTGCTTTGCAAATCCCATACTTTAAAAAAAAAACTGCTTCTGGGTTCATTTCAGATCATATCAAATGTTGTATCCTCAGTTCCATATATGAAGACTATGAAGGAAATGCTGAATCGTATGATCTACTTTATGATATTGATGGCCTGTAGGTAGCCAGTTTTTACATGTCATTAAATTCTGCCTATCAGAGATCTTTGGAGGTGGCAAGAAGATGAACATTCATTTGCACCACCGTTCACGTTCTCAACTCCTAGCTTCTTTAATGTAGTTAGCCATCAACTTCAACTTTGTGCTCTCTTGCACTAGTGAATTCCATTCTGATTTTACCCACAGAACTAGAAATGTAATGTAATTCTGAGTCCTCTACACCCTGTTAGGACACAAGCTTACTGCCCTCACCGTTTATATTCTTTACAATATAATTCTCAATTGGCAAATCATTTCTAATGAAAAATAATCCATCCTTTGGAGATGTTGTGTCATGACTTGTCTACATTAAAAAAAAAAGACCAATGGCATCCCTTTTGGCACTTCAGTCTACTTTGATGAGAAACCTCTAATGAACACTTTCTGATTATTTAGCTTGTTTGTTAATGTCTTTGTCGAATCTGCTGAAACCAAAGTACAGTATATATATCATAGAGCTCCTTGATCAATACATGATATCCTATTTATTTGTTTGATTTATATGGCTGCCTATCTCATATTCATGACTCTGGGGGGGTCTAACAATATTAAGAACAGTAAATACATATGCAACACTCCCCCACCTATCACAGCATCCAAGAGAAATTACTCAGCATTGATCAGCACAACAAGGAAGTGTGCTTTGTCTCTCTGACACACACTCCAGACTGGAGCACAGAACAAAGTCTTCAAGGCCTTATGGAAGGCTAGCAGGGATAGGGCCAACCTGATCTCTGGAGAAATAATCTCCCCCAGGATGGGGCCTTGTCAGATGGTTTTCCTTTTAGTTCGGGCCAGATGATGTTGACAATGTCCCTCCTGCCTGCCTAGATGGGATGTGCATAAGCAAACAGAGATAGGGTCAGTCTGACAAGACTTGTGCTTGATAACTCGATACTGATTTCTGTCAATCAGTGCATTGTTTTCAAGGTGCATAAAGGCTTCTCTCTTCATAATCTGCTGTAGGAACTGTGCTGAGAATCAGTGCCAAAATGACTGGTTTGTAGTTTTTCCTCTGTTTCAATGATAACAACACCTATCATTTTCCAATCATCTGATACTTTATCCATGTCCCAGGGTTTTTCAAACAATAAAAGGTCACCCCCCCCCCCCCCAAAATGGCAACTTGGGAACCAATTTGGTGTTGTGGTTAAGGAACTGAGCTAGAAATTAGGAGTTTTAATCTCATTTGTGTCCAATACAGTGTGTCCAATCACACTTGGCCAATAAATAATTCTATCTATCTGTCTATCTATCCATCCATCCATCCATCCATCTGTCTATCTATTTTAGCCAGCTGGGTAACTTTGAGCCACACATTCTCTTTCAACCCAAATTCATCTCACGGGGTTGTTGTAATGGGGAAAAGAGGAGGAGGAGGAGGAGGAAGAGGAGGAGAAAGACGAAGAAGAAGGAGTATTAAGTGTTTGCAGTCTTAAATCATTTATAAAAATAACAAAAGCATGGGTAAAATAAATAAAATAGAAAAATGTTTTCCTAAGAATCAAAAGTTGTAACCAAAATATCAGGGAAAAACCAAAAGCTCCTCAGAGCATTAAGAATGACACGATACAGTATAATCTTTCTATTCTTTTGTTGCTCAAACTAATGGATGTTATTTTGATGGCAGAAAGATCAAATATATTTTTAGTTTGCTGATTTAAGGCACAATCTAGAACTAATGTCCTTGAATAAACGAACATTTCCATGTATTTGGATAAAATCATACATTTATATTTGAGCATAAGTTTCCATTTAATTAGCTTCATTTTTATTTACAACATGATAATGTCCTCTCTCTGTTATTAAAAGTATCATTTCCTATGTAAAATCCAAACAACACAAATTTCTCAGCCAGCAGTATCTACAGACTAAACAGCAGACTGCATAACTGAGAATCAGATACTTGATCGTCATGAGACGAGCCCAATTCTATTTGTTCACCAGTAAAATATAATGCATAAAAGCAGGTATCAGACCTGATACAAAAAGAAAAAAGAAAGCTAGTCAGTTTAAGAATCTCAAATAGAGCCAAAACTGCATGTACATATTCCTTGTTTTGTATTTATCTTGCCATTCCATGATATATTTTTATTTTAAAAAATCCTTTCTGAGTTCACCATGATATCGTATCTAATTTCACTCAGTTTTCTCCATATTGATGGAGAAAATAAATTTTGAATATTTGAACTTTCTAGTTTCTGCTTTCTTCCTTATTAACCATCATAATAATGCTATGAGATCCTTTTTGTTCATCCTTGATATTCTGGCACACAGCATTAAGCCTGCTGATGTTTTGTCTTCATGTTCCATTCAGCACCATGCCATTGAATCGAAATATTACAGATCTGTAACACAAGTTTGTGGCTTTGTAAATGCAAATTTCTCCAAACCCCACTTTTGTGTACACAAAAAGATAACAATTAAAGCATAATAATTTTGAATTGCAAGATGGGATATATTATAAAACAGAAAATGATTCATAAATTATCCAGGAAGATAACAGAATGTTAAGAAAATCTGATGTCTCCATATCCTTATTGTAATTTCTATACTATATGCTGATTTTGCATAGGGCTTGGCATAATTTTTCTATATGACTTTGATTACTTTTTTTAGCACATTATTTTCATGTTCAGAATTGCACAACCTGAGTTGGCCATTTAGTTGCATTTAGTGTTTAATCCTACACACAAGTATTTAGTGTAATTCCCATTGAAATGCATAGGCTGTGTTACTGAATATAATATGTGTACACAGGACCACAATGGATGCCCATGCAAAGTTAAATGGATTAATAGACCTAGTTCATGCAAACTGCAAAAGGCAAATTTTAATCAGTAAATGAGATAATGAGTTCAAACCAATTTCTTTATTTTTTTGATATTTTTCTTTAATTCTTCTTTGCTACCATACTTACTAGGGAACAACACTGTTTCAGTCTAAGATGTATTTTCCCTTAAAGATATATTCTTCCTAAAGAATACATATATTAAATAAGACAGGACAATTATTTATACATCAATAGGTAAGCAAAGCCATTTCAAAAGAGCTCAGCCTTTGATCCCCAATTAAACTTTGCTTGAAAAGTCAAATTTAAAAATTACTTACAATTTTTCCAAAACAGCTAATATTTTCTTTCTCTAATAAACTTCTCTATCGCTATAAATGTGTTTTGTTTCATTGTGACTATTTTTTTTCATGAAAATAAACCAAATGGACTCCAGATCGAGGAATATACCCCAAACAGAATTGAAACAGAGAAAACAATGGATGTGAGGAGCTTTATAGCCAGAATGCAGATATTCATATTTGTCCTGGGGGTGGGGGTGGGGGTGGTAGGACTTCTAGCCATTGCCGAGGAAATTTGCCTGGCCTTTTGAGCCCCCCTTCTGAATTAAGACGAGGTGGGGTGGGGAGTAGAGCCGGGTATCCCAGGATCCGAAAATCCGGAGACCATCTCTGTGAGAAAGGGCCCCTCCTGTGAAAAGACGTATCCTATGGGATAAAAGGCTTCTCCACACGGTAGAGGGGCAGGCCCGCTTCCAGGGCTGGAGGAAAAGGATTTCTGGAGCAGAAGGAGACTCGAAGCCCCGAACAGACCGCCCGCCGGTGCTGCTCCGACGGTCCTTTCCAAAATCTGTGCCACGGTACCACGGGTTTGGTTTTTTTTTTTTGGTTGTTGTTGTTGTTGTTGTTGTTGTTGTTGTTGTTGTTGTTGTTGTTGTTCCCTTCAGGGAGAAGGGCTTACTCGACTTTGTGGCGGTCTGGCCACCCGCCAGAGATTGCTGAGAGGACTCCTCGGTAAGTAAATGAAATCATATTTGTACGGCACAGACGGGAAAGAAAAAGGAGGATGCGGTGATTTTATTAGACGGGTGGGGGTTAAAAAAAATGTTTGAAATTTCCATCATTGCCCCCGCCCCCGCTAAAGCGTAACAACGTTGGAAGTCCTGAGCGGTGACTATGCCTCCTTCACACGTTCCTTTTTCTCGTCTCCCGCGACTCGCTTCTTTTTTCCTAATTTGTAGGCAACGCTGCACTGCGATATTTGCCCGTTATAAACCCCCCCCCCTCTAAACGGCCAGAAAGCAATATTTTAGATGCCTGGACTTGGGCAAGCACTCTTTTCTATTCTATACACACGCATACATGTATATGTGCATAGATACCCTCCGTGTGCATGGATGTGGATTTCTTAACAATCAGAGAATTGTTAATATGGTAGAATACCTGCTGTACATTATTAAAATGTCTAGCTATTAAACCGTGCAAGCATGAATAAACTGCACCTTCATTAAAAAATAATACGACTTCATTCATCTTGTGGGTGGGTGTACAATGCACGCATGGTCATTGTGTGATTCAGCACCCGTCCCTCCCCCCCATACACAGGAACATTTATTGCTGATTAGGATGATAAAATGAATAAATTTAAACAATGACTTCTCATCAGAGCAATACATATAGTCTCCAAAGTGATGTGTTTAAATTTTTTTTCAAAGTTTAATGTTACTGTGGTGACTCTCACACTGTGAACAGTTTTCTTTTTCCAAGTCCAAAGATACAAATGTTTATTCAGTCATAACTCACTGGGAGTTACCTCCAAGTAAGGGACATTTTCTTAGCTCGTAATAGTCACTTATTTGGAATGCTGGTATTGTACTAAAGCTCTTTGGACTTATAAATACAGTAGACGTATAAAGGATCTTCAGGTTAGTTATTAGCCTTTTGGAAGTTCTGTTGGCTCCAGCTTGAGATGCACCATGAACACCTTTTAATTACATCTGGAATTGTGAATAAAAACAATTAAGGAAATTAAAATAAACGACTTCTTCTTTGACCCCAAACACATCAACTTGGAAGCAATTCTCAGTTATTTAAAATAGAGCCATACCAATCAAAGATCTGTTCATTTAGACTTGTTGCTGAGTTGTTCAGGTATCTCCTGTGTCTTTTAATTGTAATTTGATGTAAGGTTTATCTATTTTAAAGAAGGAAAAAATGATTTTAAAAAGGGGGGGATATAAGGTTTTTAAATACACAAGTGAATAAATGGATTGTACCATTTAAAACTTCAGACATTGAAGTTTTTCAACAATTATTTGATTGTAAATGAGTTTAGTATATTGTTTTTAAAAAAACAGAAAATGTGATTAGGCTCTAAACAGAACATAAATATCAGAAACAGCCAGCACTGCATAAATAATAAGTTATAAACTAAGACTGTAAATGATTATACATTTTGCTAAAAGTCTGGTGTGGTCTGGTTTAAGAAATCTCACAGTACTGAATATTAAGACACTGCACAGAGAGAAATTTTGGATGTCGTCCAAAATTCTGCATAAAATTGTAATCTCGAAATTGTTTCTGAATGGAGTTAAAATCTGTGTCAGGGTTACAAAATTATTTTAAGCATCGAAAAGGTAATGCATCTCTTGAATTTTATCGTACATGGATGTCATCCATTGACATACATACACCCTGGTTTTGACCACCAAAAAGTTATCTTTGTCTTCTTCCAGCATTTTTTAAAACTTCCTAATTCATCTATAACTTTGGGTATCCTGGTGTCTCTCATCAAGTACTGACTGGGTCAGACTCTGCCTAGTCTTTTTTTTTTTTTTTTTTNTTTTTTTTTTTTTTTTTTTTTTTTTTTTTTTTTTTTTTTTTTTGAGATTAGCCACCATCCGAGGGGTGTGTTGATTGACATGGAAATATGTCAGTTCTATGCAAGCAATAAAACATTAGTTATATCGAATATTGATATTTCCAGCTTTAACTGTGCCTGCTTCTGCAGCTTTGCCTATATTTCTGCAGCTAGATAAAAAATGAATAATTATATACAATTAAGGATTCATATTTGTGTTTGCTGCCTACAATATTTATAGATAAAATGCTCTTTACAGTCCAATTCCATATATCCAAAGTGTGGGATTTATTTATATCCTGTCATTATTATTTTTAAAATTAACTCAAAGTGGCAAATATATCTCATACTCCTTCTTTCTCCTATTTTCTCCACATTTTCTCCACATCACCCTGTGAGGGGAGTTGGGCTGAGAGAGAGTGACTGGCTCAAAGTCACCCACGTGGCTTTCATGGCTAAGATGGAATTAAAAATCACGGCCTCTCCCTAGACCTAGAAATCATGACCACTAGACCCAATTTACTAATTTGGTAGATCCCCCTGCACACATAATTCAGATTTCTCTAATCTCGGGCATAGCATTGTTTCTCTCAGCCTCTGGCAAATAATAATGACTAAAATTTAAGTAGCATGATTGTGTCTTAATTTTGCCAAACTGTGGTAATGTTTCATCTTTGAGAAATACTCTTGGGACTGTATTTAAAAAACAATAATGAGCATTGAATGTTGCTCAAAATATTGGAAAAGCAATAAAAAGGGAAATTTCATTATATTTCTACATTTCTTTTTAAAAAACACTCCAACTTAGCATTGTAATAAAACTACAAATAGCTATAATACAGTAGCTGCAGTATAATAGCCCTATATCACATGCTAGGTATATCATTAGAAAAGAGAAAGTAAACTAAGCATTTCAACTTAGTCCAATTCACATTTTCCGGTTTATGCTAAAGCTCTGTCTCCACCTTCATATCCAGTTTTTAAACATACTTTTGGAATACTTTGCAACCTATACATTCCAAAAATGAAATTGTCATTGAAATGACGCTAAGCTTTTGCATTAAAAAAAAGTTTGTTTCATATATTCTGTTCAGTTCAGTTAGGCACTGGACAGTTTTTTTTTAGGTAATATTTTCATTTTCCTTTCTTTGACAAAAATGGATACGTTAGATACTTAGAATACGTTAAGATAAAGTCTATTTGATTAGTTTGGTCATATTTTACAATAGATTTAATACATGTAAGTTTTGACTGGTATATCTCATACCAGTCAAAACTTACATGTATTAAATCTATTGTAATGAGATACAGTTACGTGTGTTTATGTGTATTTGTGTGTTTGTGTGTGAGGTATTTGTTTTTTCTTTAGTTTTAAAACAACAGCAAAACAATATATGTGAAGCAGACCAAGCATGCTTTCCGGTTGTAACTTTTCCAAGGGATATGAAATTATTCAGAACCAATGTAAATTATTCTATTGTAATCCTCCCCCCACATATTGTTAGAATTGAGCAAAATAAAATGTATATTACATTCAAATGGGGTACAAGTCTTGCTGTACTGGATCTGTGAGAACACTATTGCCAATTTTGAATGTGAATTCTAATGTGCAATACAATCTCCCCACCCCCACCCCCCAAGAGACAAGAGAGAGAAAGAGAGAGAGGGGGAGAGAGAGAGAGAGAGGGAGAGAGACTTAATAATACAAGATTCTTTTCAGATCACTAAGTTCATGTGGGAAAAATATACTCAATGAATATACTCAACAGTTAGTTACAGAATTAAAATGCTTTTAGTAGTGGTGAGAAAACTGAGTCAATGGTTCTCAAACATTTTGGTCTCAGGAGCTTTTTGGGAGGGGTTTGCAGACCCCAAAAAGCATTGGTTTCTCTGTATTTTCCTTCCTTCCTTCCTTCCTTCCTTCCTTCCTTCCTTCCTTCCTTCCTTCCTTCCTTCCTTCCTTCCTTCCTGTCAATCGTGTCCTATTCTCAGAGACTGCCAGGAGAAGTCCCTGCAGTTTCCCTTGCAAAGTTTTTTCAGAAGTGATTTGCCACTGCCTCCTTCCTAGGGCTGAGGGAAAGAGACTGGAGTGGAACAAGGTCACTTTTGGGGCTTTGCCCCTAAGGTAGGATTAAACTCACAGTCTCCAGGTTTCACCTGGATTATATGATCTGTTGATATTGGTGTACTAGAAATTACAACTGAGAACTTTTAATGTGGGCATTTGACTTCTCGGACCCCTGAAAGAATCTCAGGGACTTTCTCTGTACAGTTCGAGAACTGCTCCGTAAAAGTTTGAGCCTTGTTTAAAAACAAAGGAAAACTTCCTTCTTAGGGCATTTTCCCAAAGTTTATTCAAAGCCACATCACTCACTCCTGAGAAGATTAATTAATACAATTCCCTTTTGCTCCAGGCTAAGTGGTGAACTGGATTATTAACAGTAAATGTGATCCCTCACATTTACCGGCTCCTCAGCTGACTCACTCCATCCATTATTCCTTGCGGGAAGATTTAGGCTACCGCAACGTTGCTCCTCAGATGAGTGAGGAACTCTGCTTTCTCCAAACCGGAGCCCTACTGGCAATTACAAGAAACATACCTTCCCATAATCCCTATCGATTAAAATATGTGGGTTTTAAAGGTTCCTGGCGGCTGAAACGACAAGACCGGGTTATAACCTCGATCCAAGTGATGGATGCCGAGAGAGGACGTGGGTCACACGGGTGCGTGGGACTAAGGAGGTCGGTCGCGATGCGATAAGGAAAGCTGGGGCTAGCGACTTAACTGACTTCAGTTCGCCCAAGGCAGAGCTATAGGGCCACGACTATATTACCCAGTTTTCCGTGCCGCCCGATGAGCGGAGACTCTGGCCAGGAAGAACGTGGGAGGCGTTTGACTCGTGGATGACAAACCGGTGGGTCTTGCCCCGACCTCCCTCTGGGCGAGAGACTTTTGGGGAGACAGAAAGCGCGCTCTATTGGGGACTAGGGTACCTTCCCCCCCCCCCATGCGTCCATCCGCTGGAGGGCGGGGCCTTTTAGGGTGAGGGGGGGGCGGAAAAGACCAGCGTCCCTCGGTCTGCGTCCTGCATTCTCTGTCTATGGGATTGCCCCCCCCCAAAAAAAATTTTCCTCTTGAAGTCAATGCCCAAGTACGCGAAAGCACATAGACAAACCCTCAATATCGAAACGGCGCTTGGGATTATAATGAAAAGGAATGAAAATATCGATCTCTCTGAACACCCCCCCCCCCCNCCCCCCCCCCCCCCGATTGGGACAGCTCCCTTTATGGGTGGGTTGGTCTCGGAATAATGAGTCCATTGGTTCTCTCTCTCCCACCCCACCCCCACCTCCCCAAAAGGAGGGGATTCTATCTGACGGGTCTCCCCGGATTTAATGGAAAATAGAGGGCGGCATTGAAGAGAAGAGGATTTCTCCACGCAGACATAGTTGGTTAGGCGGTGCTAAATTCAAACGTAAAATAATAATAATAATAAAAAAAAATGCCCGATCCTGATTGTTTTCGAAAATAATATAATCCTAGCGGTCTCTTTCCCAGGTAAGTTAAAGGGTTGGATGGAGGGGGGAAATAGCATAGGCTGTTGCAAGATGTGGGCTGGGAATTTAAGTGCCAACACATATACAGAAGAGAGGGGGGGGGGAGAGAGAGAATGAGTTTTCAGATCTGTTCTTGTCTTCTGAAGCACTGCTCACTTCAGCTTCCTTTACCTTTAAATATACGATTGAGAATTATGCACACCCATTGCATTGTAAACATTCAGTTAAGTCAATCTTCCAGAATGTGGGCTTTTGGAACGAGCCGACAACTCTTTCCATGATAAATGTCTTTTTTTATTTTATTTCAGAAATATATGCTAGCTTTTGTTCCTTGTTTTATGGCTTTCCAGGAAATGGCCCAGAATGTACTAAGTTACGGGAAACAGTCTGTTGGAAGGAAGAAAGTGGGAACAGTGGTTATTTTTTAGATTCTTCAGAAGATCGCCATGCCTACCACTCCGGTTTGAAGGAATAAAAAGACAGGAGCTCTTTCTTTGTAAAGTTTTCAGTCAAGAAATTTAGCAGGAGAAGAGAATCCCTGCAATAATTGAGAAAAGCCATGTGGAATTGGAATGTGTGTTCCCCCAGTAACCTTGTATGGGTGACTCTGTTTCTCCATAATTCTAACTCAGTAGAAATTTAACAGTTGTCCATTCATAAGATACAGGCACCCCTATCCTCATTCTTAGGGCCAAGTCATTCACAACTGATGTAGTGGACCTCTCCGCATTGATTAAGAACATTTTAATTTAAGTAACTTTCGAACAGGAATTATGGGAAATCATGTCTCTGCCAAGGGGCAGATCTGGTTGATAAATGAAGCAGAATCATATCAAAAGATAACAGTCGAAAAACTGCTGTTAAGGTTAAAGTCCTGAAGCACAATGAAGATTTTTTTGTGTTTTTTATTATTTTATTTATCAAACTTGTATGCCACCCATCTTGATAAAAATGACTCTAGGTGGCTTACAGATATTAAATAAAATGCATCATACAATATTAAAACAGTAAACAAGGATCTTAAATTTAAAATTCAATTAAAACTTTAGATTCCAAAGTTTAAGAATTTAGGGGTGTGGGAGGGGAGACTACTCCATTGCAATACAATATTAAATGTTTCAAAAATAATTCCTTCCCACAGACCTCAAAGAAACATTATACTTTCCTTTCAGAAAACATGACAGGGATATGGATGAGAAGATTTCTCCTACAATCCTCTCAAATCTTCTTTTGAGTGGACATACATTCATTTCGCCCCCCCCCAGGAACTGACAATTGTTGGCCCATTGAAGAATTGTAATGTAAAATATCCAGATATTATCACTAAAGAGCAGGGGCCTCTAAAGACCCTTCTTGCCTGATGACTTTTGATCCAAAGAAGTTCTGTCTAAACTTGTCATCACATATTACAGTATTTATCTAACTTTGGCTGTCTCAGAAATGTCAAGGAAGATAAAGTTAGTAAATTTATTTCATTTATTAAAATTAATGTTGTCTATCTCCTCTAATGCTTGGATGGGGGGCTATCAAGAATCCTCTGGGTGTTAAGCTTCACAGGTTTAAATAAATCCAGAAAAGAACAAACCATTTCTAAATATTGCCCAAAGAACTAAATGGATGCTTTTGTGAAATCACCAGCAGTCAAGCTCAGCTTGCAAAAGATGTTACCATTATAGGAGAAATGCTATATATCTGTGTCTTCATGTCATTTTGACTCCTAGGAACTACCTGAACAAGTCCTTGAAGTTTTCTTGGCAAGATTTTTGGAGGTGGCTTGCTTTTACCTACTTCCTAGGGCTAGCTTCGTGCCTAAGGCAGGACCAGAACTCAAGTCTCCTAGGGTTTTAGCTTGATGCCTTAACTTCTAGACCAGAGGTCTTCAAACTTGACAACTTTAAGACTTGTCGACTTCAACTCCCAGAATTCCCCAGACAGCATGGCAGGTTGAGGAATTCTGGAAGTTGAAGTCCACAAGTCCTAATGTTGCCAAGTTTGGGGACCCCTGTTCGAGACTAAACTGACAGACATAGAGAACATATTGTCACTAATTCATTTTTTGATTTTTGTTACTTTTTATTCCTACTATGACACTATCATTTTCTCTCTCTCACTCACTCTTTGTTTCTAAATATTTTCCCTTGATATACATTTTGAATATAATACTATTCTAAAATCTATAGCTGCAGTCTAAAGTTGGAGGCAAATTCTATAGAAAACCCAGTGGTCAACAATTTCCATGCCATGAAAATACCCTGTTGAGTCCAAGAAGTACTGGGAGTTGAACTTTATTTAAGGGAGATTTCACTTTTTTATTTAAATCTATCCTGGGGAAGCCCAAATTTGTTTTCTAGTAACCATGGGTAGACTTGTTTTTCAGCTCACCTTCACTTTCAATATGGGTACTACATTGGTTAGAAAGTAATCTCTCTGGTTCCTTTATAGTTCTCAGGAGTGCATATATGATTTCCACATTGCACAAAACATGCCATGAAAATTTAAAGGTGTTTTTCAGAATATGGGAGAACCCTTCAATAATCTGATAGGTAAATTTCCTCAAATCTCACCTCTGTTTTAAGTGTAGGGTATTCAAAAATATATAGTTGGTCTTCCCCCTAACCCCATTTTTTTAAAAGAAGCCTTACACCGTACATTGCAGGAGTTTGAACTTTACTCATTGAAATGTTATTCAAGTTAAAACCTCGATAGCACAACCCCACACTGTTTAGAAATAAACTCTACAGAGATCAATGATTCTGAGCCCTTATATCTGTGTTTAAGAACATAACTTAATTCGTTATACTCCTGGTCTGAATCTATCCTTATGAAGTATTAACAACATTACTTACCTGGATGTAATCTGGTTGAATCACTGGACAAAAGACAGGTTTCTCTCTAATACAGGAAATACTATTAAGCTAATATAGTACAGTATTGGTCCACCCAACCCAGTATTGCTTGCTCTGAATGGCAGGGATTCTCTGGATTTCAGAGATGGGACTTTTCCCCCACCCTGCTTGGAGATTGATGGAAAGGATTAAAGCTGGGATTTTCAACACTTAATAGATGCTGCTTGGGAAATAAATAAAAACCTCAGTTTTGAAGTTGGCAAAAACTGCAGCTTATTATCTTTGAAATAAGATAACATCCTGGGATTTACCACTGAATCTACTTGTACAGGTTTAGAATTGCAGAGCTTCCTGTTCCCCTTTCTAGCCCCACCCCTCAAGCTTTTGGAAGTACATAAATAGCACAAAGTATATTTCAATCTCATTTTGGCCAACATCTGGAATTTTCCCAAAATTCTTCTTGCAAGAGGAAATCTTACCAAAGTTAAGTATAAAAATATTACTTTTTTTTCTTCCTAGCATTTTCCTGGAAGTGCAGAGACTATATTTTTTGGATCGATTGAGTGTTAATCCATTGCTTACAACAAGGCGTGATCCACTGGCTTGCTATTGTAGGCTGAGAGAGAGCAACTGGCCCAAAGTCACCGTGCCATGCCTAAGGTAGAACCAGAATTCACAAGTCTCCAGGTTTCTAGCCTGGTGCTCTAACCACTAGACCAAAGTGCTTCTAAAAGTATTACTATTACTATTCCCTTCAAGATTAGATTATTAATGGATTTCAGCTAGTAAAAGAAATACGTATGGGATAACAAGTCTTTTCCAGATTAATGACTTTCATATTTGCCTTGATCAGGTACAAATATCTGGAATTCCATAAAGCAACAAATTATTGATTCAATCTGATTAAAATAATACTACACTTTTTTTAAGCCAAATTTCTATAGGAGTTCACATGACTACCTGTATGTTTTAGCTCCACTATGATATGTCTTGTACCTCCATTATGAGATACTTGGTGGTAAAGAATGGAAATTAAATTCGGTCCTGCTTAAGCATTTCTTAGTAAACTATATGTGCATACATTAAAAACCATTATATTATGCATTGTGATGTATTATGTACATAATTAAGAGAAGAAGAAGGAAATGGAAGTGGTGAAGGAGGAGAAGGAATAAGTCATCCAAATTTGTATTAATCAATATATTGAAAAAATAATGAGCATCATGAGTTCTTTTTCATCAGTTTTGCTGTTACTCAAATCACGTTTCCTACATTTCCAGGGTGAGTTTGGTCACTCTTTTTTGATCCATTGAGTGATCAAATCAAGGCACCATCTGACTATAGTTAGTAAAGAAATCATACATTCCATAAACCACATGCATTCAAATTCAAACCTTTATTGTCAGTGCACAACATGTGTACACTGAGTTTGGCTGAGCCTCTCTTAGTGCATCCCCCCAGCACAATACATCTCAATAACTCACAGTGAAAAAAAGAAAATCCCTAGCCCAGTGATCATACTAACAAATACACAATCTTCCATACATATATGCACATTACATTACAATATATTATTTGCACCAATGTGAACATGTTACATGTTGCGCCAGCCCTGCTAGTCTATCATACTACATAACTTAGATGTTATGTTGTATCCAGGAGTCTGACAGCCCATGGATAAAAGCTGTTCTTCAGCCTGTTTATACAACTGGTTCTGCTTCTATATCTCCTACCTGTGGTAGGAGAGTAAAGAAGTGCTCACCTGGATGTGAGTCATCCCTGAGGATTTTCCTCACTCTTCTAAGGCAGTGTGCCTAGTGATTTCATCTAGTGGTATCAGGGGACAGCCTATGATTTTTTGTGCTGTGCTCATCACCCTCTGTAATGTCTTTCTATCCATGACTGTCAGGCCAGCATATCATATCATAATACAGTAAGTGAGGACACTTTCTGTTGTGGACTGGTAAAAGGAGGTCATCAGTTCTTGTTCCACCTTGTTTTTCCACAAGACCTTGAAGAAGTGGAGTCTCTGTTGTGCCTTCCTGGACATCTGGATTGTGTTGTTTTTCCAGGTGAGATCTTCACTAAGATGGACTCCCAGGAATTTGAAGAAGGAGACTCTCTCCACACAGCCCCCCTCAATTTAAAGTGGGGCAGGTTCCTCTCTCTTCTTCCGGAAGTCTATCATCCTTTGTCTTGCTGATAATCAGGTGCAAGTTGTTTTCTGAGCATCATGCGGATAATTTTTGAACCTCCCACCTGTATGCTGATTCTTCCCCAATGTATCCATTCTGAAAGCAAAGAAAAATAATGAAGAAATAATTTAGTGTTCCTCTGTTCCGGGCCAAAACACATCGGTATGTGAGCTTCCTATATTACATAAGAAAAGGACTTTCTGCAGGCAGAACTATTTCAGAGAGTTCTGTTTACAAAAGAAAGATTCCCAACTTACCATATTATGTGAATGGTTTTCATATTAAGAATTAAAAATCCATAGTTGGGAAATATGTATATTAGGCCCAATCAAAAGAAAGTAAAAAGCTTTCAAAAAATTTTCACTGGGTGAGGAAGATTAAAAAAAACTGGCCAAATAGGTGGAGAATGGGACCTTCAGAATCAGCCGGGATGGTGGTTGTAAGATGCAGAGTCAGTGTTTAGTGTCCAAGGGCAAAACAATTGTTGCTTCTTCCTGTCTAAAAATGCAAAAGCATTCTATCTATTTATTATATTAAGTAATCCATTTATATGCTTTGTCTACTAGAAAACAGAAATCGTGGTCTTTCTATAAATAACACTTGAAAGTAATAGAGTAAACAATTTAATGGGATACTATAAATACTATTCATTTATGTTATACACTGATGCCAAATGTATAAAAGTTTAAAGACTTTCTAGTGTAGCAGTAATACGACCAATCAATATAATAAACTTACTGAAGAAATATTAAGTTCTGCTAATGTCCCATAATGTGAAATCCTTCAAACAGGATAGGTTTTTTTTCCCCAGACATAATTTTTTGAAGGCTTCTGAGTATAATGTTTTAATTATGAGTGTTATTAAATGACACCCTGGAACAATCACCAAACTTTATGGCAATGGAATGCCATCAACAGGTTAGGAATTCATTGCTACTGAGGGCTTAGTGCAGAGGTCTCCAAACTTGGCAACTTTAAGACTTGTAGTCTTCAATTCCAGCCATCATAGAATTCTGGGAGTTGAAGTCCACAAATCTTAAAGTTGCCAAGTTTGGGAACCCTGGCAGTGTGAAAATAAAAAATGATTCTGAAGTACCATAAAGACAGATAGATAGCAGCCAACATATTAATGAAACTATAGCCTATTGCATTATGTGCTTTGTGTTTTAACTTTAGAATAGAATAGAATAGAATAGAATAAGCTGAAAGGGACCTTGGAGATCTTCTAGTCCAGCCCCCTGCTCAAGCAGGAGAACCTATACCATTTTAGATAAGTGACTGTCTAGACCAGGGATGTCAAACTCAAGGCCTGGGGGCCAGATCCGGCCCACAGGATTGCCCTGGAAACAGTGAAGGACTGGCCCACAGTGCTGGCCCACCAGTGAAAATGGAGCTCGTGAGGGCTGTGTGTGGCCCTCCCAAGCTCCATTTTCATTGGCAGAGAGTTGTAGGCCATCCTTGCTGAAAATGGAGCTCAGGAGCCCGTTTTTGCTGGCAGAGTGCTCGGACCACCAGAGGTGGTCCCTGACACACATGACATCATGCTGGCCATGCCCCCTGGCCTTGCCCCCTGACCCTCCCCAGGTCAAACGTAACCCCGAAGTGCCCTCAATGAAATTGAGTTTGACATCCCTGGTCTAGACTCTAGACTCTTCTTAAAAACCTCCAGTGATGTAGCACTTACAACTTCTGATGGCGAGCGGTTCCACTGGTTAATTGTCCTCACTGTTAGGAAGTTTCTCCTTAATTCCAGGTTGCTTCTCTCCTTGATTAGTTTCCATCCATTGTTTCTTGTCCTGCTGTCTTGTGCTTTGGAGAATAATTTGACCCCTTTGTGGCAGCCCCTCAAATACTGGAACACTGCTATCATGTCACCCCTAATTCTTCTTTTTTCTTTAGTCTAATCAAACCCAAACCCTGCAGCTGTTCTTCATATGTTTTAGTCTCCAGGCCTTTGATTATCTTAGTTGCTCTTTTCTGAACTTTTCTGATTGCTCATTCACTCTCTATATAAAAGAGAAAAAACCCTCAATGCAAATATCAAAGGGAAAAGTCATTGCGACCTGGTGTTTAATCTATTTTTCTCCAAAATGTGACATCTCAAGCAAAATAGTCTGTGAAATTGGTTCTAATCCACCAAAATATAGAGTAGCATGGAGGTTGAGAGAATAATCTGAATTAGAGGTACATGCTGCCTGATAACCCACACCCCATTATCCTTCCCAACCTCTTTTTCTCTAGATCTCACATGCCCAAAATCCTTGGCATTATTTCCCCTCTTTTGAGGCAGGCAACCTTAGACTAGGAAGCTGGAGTGTGTTATGTCACCCAGCTATGCATCAGTGCTGAATACAAGTTTTATAATGGTGCAGAAATGTCCAGGTGATATTGTAAGAATATATAAATCTTTAGTGTGGTCTTTGGCCATAGCTCAAAAAAATGGGGAGATTGAACTAAACTTTTCCTCCTCTTCACCCAACCAATAAGGCACCTAGGAACACTTACCGTAGTTCCTCTTCTCAAAGAATTGAAGATTTCTTCAACAAAACTGATCTTCCCCCCAGCTGAATAAAGTATTGGGTGACTGTCTTGTCTTTGAATCTTTGGCTGTCTTGAGTAAGACTTTTCTTCTGGGATCTGTTTTAGGTGAATCATCTCTTTTTGATGGTCATTACAGTCTCACTGTGAAGATTCTAAGAAGACGACTTGTAGAGGCAGTCACATAAATAATCTCACTGTCTCTTCTTTCCAATTTACGGGAAGAAATATTTGTGATGCTTATGTATTCTGCTATGGAAATTACCTTGAAGAAAACCTCCCAATTTGACACATAGATTCTTGTAAGGAATAAGAAATAATTATAAATATGTTTTTTTTTTTAAATTTTATCCCAGTGAGCAGAGCTTATCCAATGAGAGCAACTTTCTGGAAATGAAAAGAGTAGCTTGTGATATTAATTTAATGCTTTAAGATGATACTACGATATTCAATGTCAAATTAAAAATGGCAACATCAAGCTGTGGTTCTGAGTGAACAACATAGGTCAAAAATTGAACATTCACTTTTCTCAGCCACAGTGCTTTGACATTTTTCATCACAACATAGAGTCATTAGGACAGAGCTAGACACGTCTGCAGTAATTTCTCTGCATCAGATTGATGGCTATGGCTGATGACTGCTAGTTCAATGATGAACTGATTCAGTAAGAAACAGTGTGATTAACTCATCAATTGAGGAAAATGGCTGCAGACATACAGTGAGTAGATGCCTAAATTTTTAATGAAGAAATGACATACGATGAGAGTCAGTCAGTCCAAGAAGGGTATCTGGCAAGACGATTAGGAAACTGGTCTTTCTGATATTGATAGACTCCAAATCTTTATAGTCCTGGTCTAAAGTCAGGGAACAATCTTGCAGATTTTGGAAGGCTAGTGTCCCCCCTACCCAATTCCCATTTAAATTTAGATATCAGATACTTTGATTAGAGAAATGGATAATTCAGTCCTTTGGAAGTAGTCCTGCTTTCTTTGATGCAGTGATTCCATGCTAGCCTACCTCCATTCACTGGAGCTACTGTATCTTGGGTGCACAACTCCAGATGACCAGCAGATGGCAGCCAAAGTGGCATTCTCATTCTTTGCTGCTGTCTTATGGTTTTCCAGATTGGTAGCCCTATTATAGGAGAGCCTGTTTGGTGGAGTAGTTAAGGCACCAAGCTACAAACTGGGAGATTGTGAGTTCTAGCCCTGCCTTAGGCACAAAGTAAGCTGGATGACCTTAGGCCAGCCTTCTGCCTCAGCCCTAGGAAGCAGGCAATGGAAACAATTTCCAAAAAGTTGCCAAGAAAACAGGCAGTCGCTAGAAGGCATCCACACACATAAAGCCCTACTATGCACCAAGGCAAGCTAGGACAACTCAGAGAGAGGAAAGGGCCACAGAGATATATATGACTAAATGCTTGCTCTGTCTTTAATATGTTGCTCATTTCTTTGGGCTACTTAAAATTCTACTAGCATTTTTGAGAGTTCAGTGGTTAACAAAGAAGGTCCCCACCACCAGTCTTTGCTTTTTTAAAAACCTTTCCCTGATGTGATCCTGTCTTAGCATATTGTTACCCAAAGAAACAATGGGTACAATATCCTCTGCCCCCACCAAACAAGTGTAGAGTTGTAAACTACACAAAAAGAAGCAACTTATACTTTCCTTAATTGATTTAAAATATTCAGTGATAAGGGAAGATTTTGCAATTAGATTTTTCTTAGGTCAGCATTCTTAGATCAGCAAACTTTTGTTGTAGACCTCAGTGAACCAAATGGAGCTTCAGTTGGGCTACCTGATCTGGTGGCAAGAAGCTAGAGCACCACTAGATGTCAGCAGAGAGATATAAGTCACTATATATCTCTTTGCTACCATCTAGCAGTAGTTGACTGGATTTGAGCAACCCAGTTGGAATAGCCTTAGCTGAAACATGAATAGTTTTGGAGAGGTGATTGGGGATTGCAGTATCAAGTTGGCCTGCCTGCCAAAAATAACAGGACAAATTCACCAGTAAAATCCACCAAACAACTTTTCCTTCTCCTTTTGGATCTGATGGCTCTTTTAAGAATTTTGGGCCCAAGTATATTTTATGGTTTATGTTTTCATTTCTTCTTCTTCTTCTTCTTCTTCTTCTTCTTCTTCTTCTTCTTCTTCTTCTTCTTCTTCTTCTTCTTCTTCTTCTTCTTCTTCTTCTTCTTCTTCTTCTTCTTCTTCTTCTTCTTCTTCGGGACATGCCTCTCCCTTTCCCCAGCAGCCTTCTCCTTTTATTTTATTCTTAGTTTAAATTCTAATTAATTTTTCAGTATCTGTTTATTCCTTCTCCTGCTGGGAAATGGAGCTAGTTTAGCCCAATATCCCCCCCACTTCTCATTTTCCCTCCACCTTCTATCTAGAGCAGGCAGTTCAATAAATAACTTTAATGAGGGTAGTTTAATTGCTTTTGGATGTTGACTGTAGATGAAACATTTGGCTGAATTATATCACAGAACTGAAATGGAGGGGTCTGAGTTTACTTTTCTGGTTGTTATTGTTATTATTGTTATTATTATTACTACTATTGTTACTATTATTATTATTATTATTATTATTATTATTATTATTATTATTATTATTATTATTATTATTGTTGTTGTTGTTGTTACTATTATTACCATTGTTATTATTATTGTTGTTGTTGTTATTACTATTCAAGCTGCCCCAACTGTCTTCATCAATATTTTTCTCTCTTCTCGTTTTGAAGATGCGGTTACGTTGTCCGACGGATGCCGCCAAGGTCATGAGCAAAGCTCGATTTATGTATGGTTTTTCCTTTATTGACTTTGGCCAGTGCCAGGAATGAGGCAGATTTGGAGAAGGGGATGGCTAATTCTCTCCGCTCTTTTTCTTTGCCCCCGCCCTCCCTTTGCCCGGGAGCTGACTTTTCCCGCCAGTTTTTAATTCTCCCCCGAAGCCTCCCAGAAACCAGGTCAGTCAGGAGAGACTCCGAGTCACGCCGGCTGAGGAACGGACCTTGCCGATCGAACCAGGCCGTGTGGATGAGGAGCCCGGGAAGGGCACCCATTTGAGAGAGAGAGAGAGAGAGAGGCGGGCTCCGTGCGGGCTCGGGGAAAGGCGAGCGGGCAGGCGCGGATTTGGGGTGGGGTGGGGTGGGGTTTTCAAAGGGATGGCTCGGCCAGGCGCGGTGTGATCCATCACAAAGCGTCCGGAGCCTGCCTGGTGAACGTGGGGCTGCGGCGCGGAGCGACCGAGCGCCGGTCGATGCTGCTGCGCCTGGGGAGGTTCCGCAGACAGGCAGGCTGGCTGGCTCAGTTGCGTGTCGCCTGCCCGCCGCCTGCCCAACCCAACTCAAGTGGGGAGCGAGCGAGCGAGAGGCAAAGGGGGTAACATGGAGGGAGCGTCTGGGTCATTGAAGGGTTCTGGCACTGGGGGACTTCTGGGTGACTTGCAGGTAGAGAGCTAAGGAATCCCTACTTCGCTGACACAGAAGGGTATAAAGGTAACCCCCCCTCTCCCCCTCCTCCCTCTCCCCCCTAACCCCTNCCCCCCCCCCGTTCTCCTCTCCCTCCCTCTCTTTTCTCCTCCTCCTCTCTGCCCTCCCTCTGTCTCTCCCTTCCTCCCTCTCGGTCTCTCTCTGTCCTTCCTCTTTCTCTCCCCTCCCCTCCCTCTCCCTCCTCCCTCTCACATCTGGAGCGTGACAAACATGTCCAGAGGACAAATCCCCATGTGTTGTAGTCCGATATCGAGAAGTCTCTTTGACTATGGAAAACCATCATGAGGAGAAGCAAGAATGGATCTGCTTGTGAAAGATGAAAGGATAGGTTTTGGTGCCAAAACAGATTTCTGTCCTAGGCATGTGCCAAAAGACACTCTTGTTCCCCAACATTTCCTTTTGTTCTTCTCAAACTAGACAGTCACAGTTGGCAATTGGGAGACGTTTACATTTAATAACATTTTGCTGCTGGTCTGGTCAGCCAGATGTTAAGAGTGGATATGGCATTTTTCACCTATTGAGTCCTCCCTAAAGGTCAGGCAGATGTTGTTTAATAAATAATATTAAAGGGATCCTTGGCAAAGTGTAAGCTGTTCCAAGTAAAACTTCAATTTGCAATTGACTGAAGGTGGTTTTGTCAATGCTGGTGGTGTTCAAGTGGCGCTCTAGATGTTTTGGAATTGCACCCCAAGTGCCTATCGCTATTGGTATCATTTTTTGCTTTTTTTTTTTGCTGCATTTATTCTAATTCTCATGAATGAAGGTGAATATACATGTCATATGTTTATTCTCATTGTTTGCACAAAATTTATATTTTGTGGTTTTCTCCAGTTCTTTCTCTTCCATCCAGCTGTCTTTCTTATTAACAATTCTTAAGTCTGGGGTGTTACATGGCAGGCATTTGTCTGTTTGCATTCTAAAGTCCTAGAGTACTTTAACTTCCCTTTTATAACTATTTTGTGGTCTCACCAGTTCTCTCTTGAAGGCAAATAGTATTTTTTGCACATATTCAAATGCACCATTGTGGCCACTTTGTCATGTTGTTGTTTTGTAAGTCAACCTGTGTGATCCTCTTGCAGCAGCTAAGTGGGTGTTCACTATTTGTTGAGCTTCTTTACTGAGGCAGCATTTGTCTTCTCAATTCTGGCTTTATCTGCATTTGTTCTTAAGACTTGGTCTTGTGCAGCCAGAATTAGCTCCTCTGTCTCTTTCTTCAACTTTCCTGCTCTTAGCCATTGCCAGGTCTTGTTGTCTGCTTTGTTTTTTGTTTTTTTAATGTAGAGGCCATAAGATTTACCTTGCCATGTGTTTCTGTTCTTCAATTGGTTTTTCTTATAAGCCAGTCTCATCTCTTAATGTGCAGTAAGCCTTCTTGCTATGCTCGCTTCAGTGCATATTTTTCACTGTCCTTCAGATATTCTTCCAATGCCATTTTTCCCCCCTTTCTTCAAATGTTTGGTGTACTTGCAACGTTCCTTGCCCACCTATTTTCTTCAATAAGTAGAGCCTGTCAATGTCACAGCGTAGATGCAGGGCGTGGTTTATTGTCATTATTTTTCTGATCTTCCCATCTAAGGCTTTTAGTTCTTCCTGAATCTACTCCACTATTCCAGCTGTGTATCTAATACATTGTTGTTGAACTTTTTAGGCCTAGTTTGTCAAAAATACATTAAATTGCCTAATTTGGGTCTGCTCCTCTGTTACCCTCTCCAACTATATTTGTAATATTACAAATTATGAATTTCATAAGAAATGAGAAATATTTATGTGGTCAAAATTCTGGCACTTCATACCTAGCTTTGCCAAGGAGACAGACTTGTTCTGTGGAAGAGTATCTTCCATATGACAAGCAAAACAGGAAAACTTACCAGTCACTGTGATTGGGCTCCATCAAAACTAGCCTTTTAAAAAAATTACTTTCAGCCTGTATCTCCTCTGTGTGTGTGTGCGTGTGTGTGTGTGTGTGTGTATATTTGTTTTTTTAAAGGTGTTCGATGGGTACTTACATGAATCAGTTCACTTCCTTCGGGTATCTACCACATCATATGTAGTGTGCTTGTTAAAGTTGAAATAGCCTGACCCACAAGACGAACTCAATTACAAAGCCTGATATGCAGATATGAGCCATTCTGCTGAAGCATTGCTACCATACTTTAAAAGCACTACAATGACGTGGATAATACCGAAGGAAGCTGAACAGCATATAATATAATATTATGTCCTGGTCAGATGGTGGGTGTTCCTCCCCGTACGAAGGTACAATATTGTTTTTCTGAGGTTTTCGCGGTATTTGTACGTGGATCTTTGGTTATTCGGAGTTTTTCTCCGCGCGTAGAATTTGGAAGTATCTAGCAATGTTTCGGGATGATAGTCTCATCATCATCTTCAGGCTTGTTCTCAGCTCGTGCTTCTCAGAGTAATGTGACGCTTGGCAGCTGCTCTCCTTTAACTTGCTAGTGGGGGAGGTGTACTTGATTTGGGTCGGTTGCTTGCTGTGTTCTCATTGGCTGGGTGTGTTTGTTCAGGTTGGGGCTTAGTTGTGCTCAGTTAGTCTTGAGTGCTATGTTTTTCTGTCTGTTTTGGTAAGCAGTTCTTGATTTGATGCCTGTGTAGGATCTCGCTGATTTTTTGTCTGTAGTACCTCTTATGTAAGGGCAGGACAGCGTGTTCCATATTGTCTGTTTCATATTTCTCTGGGTCCTATTGTATTCAGTGGTGTTTTATGGATCAGGCTCCATGATTCTGTTTTTGTGAAGCCATCTGGCGTCATAATTTTTGGTCAGTGGTGCATAGTCAGTCTTTTATGTGTGTCTTGTCTGCCAGCGCGTCTGTTCTTGTAAGTTAGGTTGTCAGCTACGGTATTTATCTATGCTGGGTGGTGGGGATTGAGCGTGAGGAGCGGTTGGTGTGGTGTTTTCTTCTGGTAATGGTGTGTCCTAGTGTGCCATCGTTTTTTGTAGATTAAGTACCTCTAGGAATGGTAGTTGTTGTTTGTTTCCATTTCATGGGATAAAACTGATTTTGGCTTTGGCTATTTTATCTGGTTAGGAAATTGTTTAGGTTTCTTTCCATGGGGCAAAAATCACAAATGTGTCATCGATGTATCTTAGCCATAATTTGGGTTTGTGGGTGGCATTGGCTAGGGCTCTGGATTCGAATTCTTTCATGAACAGATTTGCAATAACGGGTGACTGGGTTAGGGTTATGGGATCACCACTATCACCCATTAAAATCAGTCTTTAATGTCATGAATATTACTATTTTTCCAATTTCTCATAATAATTCTCTCTGCAAAACCCCAGGTCTGATACAACCATAACTCCTTAAAAATAGTTTCCAAAGTTTCAGGATTTTAATTTAACATCTTAATCAGTCATTTGAATTGGGGCATATTACTCTAATCATGTCTGATCCTTTATTACATACAATCCCTTCTGGCTAATAGGGACTCCTTTTTCAAGAGCAGGTGCCCAAAAAGACAAGCACCAAAAGTTTCCTCCAGGCCCATCAATTTCAGTGTTTTGGCTCCCCCAAATGGAAGCAACCAGGCATATGAGTCTTTTCATTTCTTGTATTCCCCCTTCCCCCAGTCATGGGTGTGCTGATCTGGTGCAAAATCTATTGGCTCCCACTAAAGTAATTCTCAGGAATGCAGCCATAAGCAAAAAAAATGATTACCCCAAATAAAAGAATACATAGAAGTGTGTGTACATACAAGTGATTCCCAACTTATGATTAAAATGGAGCCCAAAAATTCTGTTGTGAAGTGAGACATTCGTTAAGTAAATTTTACCCCGTTTTATGACTTTTCTTGCTAGAGTTAAGTGAACCACTACAAGTGTTCAATTAATAACACAGTTGCTAAATTAATCTGGCTTCCCCACTGACTTTGATTGTCAGAAAGTCACAAATAGGGAACGCTGCAACTATCATAAATACGAACCAGTTGCCAAGCATCCGAATTTTGATCACATGACCATGGGGATGTTGCAATGGTCATAAATGTGAAAAATGGTCATGAGTCACTTTTTTCTTGAGATGATGTAACTTTGAACAGTCACTAAATGAACTGTTGTAACTTGAGGACTGCCTGTATTCATCAATTAATTATTACAGCTGCTATTTTTTTTGCTTATAGATAGAATAGAATAGAATATAGAATATAGAATATAGAATATAGAATATAGAATATAGAATATAGAATATAGAATATAGAATATAGAATATAAATATAGAATATAGAACCCTAATATCGAATATATACGAATAGAATATAGGAATAGAATAGAAAAGAATAGAAATAAATAGAATACGTTCTATTGGCCAAATGTGATTCGGGACAAACACACAGGAACTTTGTCGTTGGTATAAATCTCTCTCAGTACGGTTAAATAAGAGACACAAGATACCATTTGTTTAAGAATCAAAGAATCATAACTTTACAACACCTATATATAGTGCATAGCGGTACGAGTTCAAACAATCAAAATCTATACTAGGAAACAGTCTAATATAAGATATCGTAAAGCCTGATACAACCGCGACAAAGTTATAGTCTGCCTAATCACAAGCTGGGAGGGATGAGAGCTGAAAATCGTGAGTGATCGAGTAATGTCCATTAACCAGTAAATAAGGTGAATAATCCTATAATAATTCCCTCAACACTTGAGAATCGTATTGAGGGAAGGCAGTCGAAACGAGGTTATTTATGTCAGGATGTAGGTCATAAATATTTTCACAGCCCTCTTTTTGGACGATTTGCTATATGCGTAACTATGAAGACATTAGTTTTAGTTTGCAAGCCACGCGTATTCCACTCTCTGCATCTGCTTGAATCGGCCAGGTTGGAGGTATTCGTATTCTTCTCGACAGTCCCACCAATGTACCTACAAGTGACAGTTGTGTTCTTCGTGGATTGCAGACTAAGACCAGAAGATACGAGCGTTCAATCGACGCCAAATAAATCCAGTATCTGGTAAGTGACCGTTTGGTTATTTCAGCAGCTTGTCCTTGGGGGACAATTTGGCTTCTCTGAGGTTGCGCACAGAGAAAGAACATTCATTTTTGACTTTTGATATGTTTTTGATGGTTAGAGGTTCCCATTTTAGGTCAATGTGATGATTATGTAGAAGCCTAGAAACTTTGAAGGACTTGAACGTGTGATAGTTATCTAGTATTGTAAGAGTGAAAAGGTATCGGGAGGGTTCTTCAGGCAAAGTCGACAACCATTTCTAACGGTTTTGAGTGCTGACTAGTCTCCACGATTTTGAACCGGTTACCACGCATCTATAGGCCAAGTTTGTGATAACCTCCTGTCCTGTATGCAGATTCACATCGTTGTCTTGAATTAGACCAAATCACATGTTGTGTCATCTGCCAAACTTCAGTATTTTAACAGATCGATTCATTTGAATGCAGTCGATTGGTATATAGGGAGAAGAAGAAGTAGAGATAGCATGCGAACCTTATGGGGGCCCTTGTGCTGCATTGTACAGGTATGGGATGTGCATTCCCTGCTAGCTTCACCTGTAACTTACTTCCTGTTCTGTTAGGAAGCTTATGATCGCACTTAGCAAGTGTGTGTCAGTTACGCGCCAATTGATGTAAATTTTAACTTAGAAGAGTGGTCTGGATGTAATGGTATTGATTGCTTCGACTGAAAGTCTACAAAGAGGACCCTTGTGTAGGTAATTTAGAGATTCAAGGTGTTGTAGGATGAAATGCAGAGCCATGTTAACAGCATCATCTGTTGACCTATATTATTTTGCAGATGTTTTTATTGTTTTAATGTTTTTTAAATTGTTTTATAATTCTAGAATTGTAAGCCGCCCAGAGTAACTGATTGAGTTGGGTACGCTATAAAAATGGAAAAGAAATAAATAATAAAGTTCTATTTTAATTATTCTAGGAAGAAATCTTGTATCTATCCAGAGGATGAAAGGCAAAATTGAAATGCAAAGCCTAATGATCACTGCAATATTTTTTTTAGAAAAGAAAGATGTTAAGCGCTAACAACATTTCAGACTCATAAATGATCATGGAACTGCACCCATGGAAGGTTATGAGAAGAAACCAACATTACTGAGAGAAAGAACATAATCAGAGGAAGTGGAAAACAAGCAAGTTCACTTTTTGTCTTTGTTCCTTTCACATGACCAACTACATTAAGTACTGTGTTGGGATCCTTTAAGAGCGCTTTATTTCTTTGGTCCTTATTTTGATATCTGGAAATCAATGGACAGTTGTTTTTGCTTTAACAGAAGTTTTCTTTCACATAACTTTGGAATGATGGTCATGTTAGCTCTCAGCACTGACTCTTCCAAACAAATATGTACTTGTTCAATTTATTTTTTTCACCAGCTTCCAAGATCATCTCCTTCCTAAGACAGCGCATTGAGCGTAAAAGCAACCTTAAAAGTATGATAAAATAACATCTAGTAGTAATTGTTTCAAGCAAAGCCAGGACCAACAAAAGAAGTTTAAAATATGCAGTGTAGCAGACATTTAGAAACAACTATATTAGACGGGTGCAGTGGGAATCTTCTCTCTTACTCTACCATCCACCTCCAATGTAAAGTGCCTCACTGAAATGGCACGTCAATTGGGTGAGTCAGGCTTTAAGGCCCATCTGGAAGGCCAAGAGGATGTGGGCACATCTCACCTCCAGGGGCCAGATGTTTTCAAGGGAAGGGGTCACAGTGGAAAAGGCTCTTTTCATAGACATCACTCGCCAGAATTAAAGCCTGCAGCATACCCCTTCTGCTGGAGTGACTGCAGTGGACTAATCCCACTGGGGTGAGACAGCTCCACAGGTAATGAAAGTATTTAAAGGTGATAAATGAGATGGAATGGGAGGCACATAAACCTAATAAACAAATAAAACACATATAACATACATATAAACATATACACATACATACTATGCATACTGGTATGTACATACAAAAAGAAATAAATCAATACCTTGAATTAGATCCAGAAGGAAACTGGCAACCTTTGCATGTTACGATACTATTCAAGCCAGTAGCTTCTGCCAGTTACTTTATTTTTTATTATTACAATTATGTACCAATAATTATGTGAAACTTCTCACTACCGAGAAAGTCAGAGGATGTGTTGATTATGAACACATGGAGTCAGATTTGCATGAAGTAAAGACAAAATAATAACTATATTATAAACATGATTTGTTTGTAAACATTTGTTTATAAACATGAATAAATAATAACCCTTCATTCATGAAGTAGTTAACATATTAATAAAACCACCAGTCTTTGTCCCTGTTTTCCCCCTCATCTCTCCCCAAATCCAAATAGCTGCACATCTGAGAATAAAAGTGCCTCCAGGAATTCAAGGATGTGCTAGCAGTGTTTATTATATGGGTCACTCCCAGGTTTTGACATCAGCAACCCTTGATATTATCCAAGGCACCCTAAATCCTTATTATTTCTTAATGTTCAGTTAAGAACATTGTTACATAATTACATAAAAACATAATTACAGGTTGCATAAGTTTGATGGGCCAGATAATCTGAAGCAGTAGTGCAGGTACAGTTTCCAAAAACAGAACAGGAAGTGTCTGTGTTTGGGTATGTGTGCATGCACGTGCATTAATATGCACAGAATATGCATGCCCTTGATGACTTACTAGGTTTTACTTGAAAGATCATAAATCATGATTGGAATCCAGAAACCAAAAGCTTGATGCATTTAAACCATTGTCTGTATGAGCCTATATATAGATGCTAGGGGGTGATGATTGAAAAATGCTACTTTGCAGATAAATTGAATGTTGAGACGAAAGATGAGGTGCGGGATATCTAAAAAGAAAAAGAGACTTAAGAAAAGGCTTGTTGATTTGAAAGTCTCTTCCTATTAAATTAGGACAAATTATGAGAACAAAAATTCATTTCATAAATTTCAATTCCATCCATTACAGGAACAATAAGAAACACCTGTAGTTAATGTCTTCTAAAAGATGAACTTCTGTTTAGGAATTCCAGTTCTTTCCACGACTTTATAGCAGCAATGATGCCTGCATTATCTGGTCCAGGCCTGCAACTTCCCATTGCTGTGTTAACACACAAAGACATAAAGTGGTTAGCTTGGCTTTAGCTTAGCAAGCTGATTGAATCCATGAGGTTTATAACAGTACACCACATTTACTGCTCATTCTGTTGTATGACTATGATACTATGGCAAAGGTGCCAAAATTGTGGACTGGCATTAGTCCTAACATAAGCTCCAGGGTTGATAGGGTCTTGTTTTGAAATGTTGGGAGTTGGGTGGACTTTGATGCCACCAGCTTTAGGAGAGTGGCTTGATATGAGGTCTGATGCAAGCTATCGGAAGTTACATGTGCTTGCACTATGGTTTGTTCAAGACTGCTTGAGATTTCCACACTTTACAAACTTATAAAAAACATTAAGATCATTTCCTTTCCTAACTACCTTATGGCAACCTGGTTAAGCATAGTGCCCTCCATATATGTTGGGATTGCAATTCCCAGAAATGTCCACTTTTGCGGGTTCCAGAACAAAATTGGATAAAGTTGTCTTATAGTATTATGCAGAATTTGTCCTGATATCTTTCCCTAATTATGCTTCTAGTTTTCGTGATTGATATTTCTTCCATATAGTTTCCCTTCTTTTCTCATTTTTCCTTAACAGTTGGATTCAATGCATACTTTTAATATAGATCTATTATATTTTATTTTATTGCTTTTATATAAAGTGGCACACACATTAACTGGATTGGAAGCTCTTTATTGTTATTGTCTCTTTTATTATGACTTGCTGGTTTACTGGTATGAGGTTTATATATTTGTGAGAGCGTTTAATATGGCCATGTTGAAATATTTATGACATACAGATCAGTATAATGCACAGATACAATAAATTACTGTAATATAAAATACCACTAACCCTGTGGGCACAATATAGAAATCACTAATGTCAATGGCAAATGTCCAATCACTTTTAAGAGATCAGAATTTTCCCCTTTCCATTCATGCTGAGAACATCCAAATACCATTTCAAAAGTCCATGAATTAATTATTATGACTCATTATACTAATAAGATGGGATTTAAGAAATGGGCCATTGGAAACTTTTGAGTTGTGCTTAATTGACATGCATCTACCCTGAAGGGTACAAATATGGTCACTTTTCCTCCTGTTTACATAATCTTTACCAGGAAATCACCTTCTTTCTTTGATTTTCTTCAGAGATGGACAGATCAAGCATTCTAATCCCTATATGGATATCCATGATCCCATCTACCTCCTCCCTATCAGCCTGATCAGGGCATAAGTTTGCCTTCCCGAATTGGTAAGGTCTTTACATTTTGTATTGTTATTAAGAATCCTTTCATCATGATCCTGTGGTTTTGGTGTAGTTCCCTTACTTGCTACAGACCAACCTCTTCTTATATCATAAAAATGTTATCTAGCCTCTATAGAATTTAGAACAGAGCAGGATGGTTAAAGGTGTTCTAGAACAGGGATCTCCAACCTTGACAACTTTAGACTTGTGGACTTCAACTCCCAGAATTTCTTTGCTGGCTTTTCTGGCTGAGGAATTCTGGGAATTGAAGTCCACAAATCTTAAAGTTGCTAAGCTTGGAGACCTCTGTTGTAGAATGTTCGAATTTACCTTTGGTATAAAATCTTGGGCAATGTGTGTACTGTTGGAAGACCTGAAATATCAGGTTTGGAGTAGACTGTCATGGAGAAATCTATCTATGTAGTTACTAAGAATCAATATTGTCTTGATGGCAATAATACCTGGGATGTAAGTGGATGTGGCTCATCTCTTACATCCTACCTCTTTGTTTCAGAGAACGGTCAAAACTAGTAAACTCGACAGGAAAAGAGTTTCAGGATTATCTGGTAAAAGGAAAAAATACAATATTTCATAAGATGACAGAAAAAAAGAGAAAAATAGGGTCAGGAGAATTGTAAGGCTTGAAGGCTTAATGCCACCATCATTGCTTTTACTAATTAGTGATAATAATGCTCCAATTAAATATGGATATCTGACATTCTAAAATAAAGTTAACTATCCTCTATATATGCTACTTACATTATAAAAGCCTATAAAACAAACTATCCAAAAGACTCATAAAATCAAATACAAGTTAATCAAGACTTCAATGGCTGGAGTGTTGAGAACTCTGCAGTAGGAAGTTCCACTAGAAAAATCTATTTTCTCCAGGGATGAAACATCCATTTTGAATTCAGAAGCAACACTTTCTTGATAGAACAAGAAGGTGGAGAACAAGGAATTTGTACCAGGATCATAAGAAGTCGAAGGGCTTCTTATCAGATGAAGCATTTGAAAGGCAGTCCACTCCAAGACCTATTTAAAGATTAAATAAAGGAGACCCGAGGCTTTCAAAGTATCTATCTGTAGGTAGTTTTTCAAAAGCAATTTAAGCATGTCTATTATTTAGTCTCAGCCTTCTTACTGGGAAGCAATCTGATTATCTGTCTATATCAATTTACATAATGAATTATTGGGATTATCTTTGTTCCCTTTGTGCTGTTTTATGGAATGAGTTGTCTTCTTTTGGCAGTGAGCTCCTTTTGTGTTTTAACCAGTGCTGATAAAATCAGTGTTAATCAAAGAACCTGTCCTCACTGCTGAGCTTAAAGTGCTCTTCAAACATCTTTGCATCAGCAGAAAATTATGCTGGCATGACATTGGCTATTCCATGGCAGATCCCTCTCCTGTTGCTGATTCAAGTCATTTGCAGCCTTTTATCCTCTCTGCAAACTATCAGAATGTATAACACATGCTGACAAAGCCTAATAAACACTATTCACTTAGAGCCTACCCTTGGGCAAATATTGGGACAAGGGTGGAACAGCCATTTTAGCAGCAATCAGCTAAGGACAGTTGAAGCCTGTCTCACATGTAGGCTGAGGATGAAATAAAATTGCATGAAAAGAGAGATTGTTTGGTTGTATAGTTGTGTAATGGTTGAATGCTTGTTGGGTGGGGGAGAGCCTAAGGTAGGAATATCAAAGATGGGCCCTAAAGACAACTGCTAGATAGTAGCAAATCATTTTTCTGCATCCCTTTGCTACCACCTAGTGATCATATATGCTATACCTATCTATAGCAGCCTGGTATCTTCCAGATGTAGACGGATGTCCAGTTAGTTACAGGACTAAATTTATCTGGAAATCATCAGTTTGGCAAGGATGAGCCTAATAATTACAGTATATTCTACAACTTCCTTTTTTTTTGGGGGGGGGGGGNCTCTCGGGAATACCAGTATTTCAGAACTCTTTTTTTTTGGGGGGGGGGGGAAGAGAGATCCATACATTAACCATTCCTGTACTACAACCACCCCAAACAAACCAGTGTATGTTGTAGTATACAAGGGGGAAATACTGTAAGAGCAACCCTTGTCTGTTGTAGTTCAGCTGTTCTGTTCATGAAAGAATCCACCAAGTGGATTTCTTCATGCATGAGTGTTTTCAAAGATTCCAGAGTTCACCATGCTAAATTTTTGCAAATTCATATGAACCTCAGAAAATGTCAACATTTGAACTAGGGATAAAGGTTTCCAGTCTCCTCTTTCCTGCCCTCTGCATGCTCACTAACATTTGCACACCAAAATAAAAAAGCAACAAAATACTGGATTTCACAGCAACTTGGAATAAGATTTTTTTGAAAAAAGTCAAAATGTTTCAGCAGGTATTTTAAATCATGCTTGAGACCTCAGGGTACTATAAATTATCCATGAATACAACAGAAGAATGCAGCCGAGCAAGAAAGATCACTGAAGATTGTAGGTGATTAAGAGGAAGGAGGCTCTTGAACATGAAACCTCTGAAAAATGGTAACACGGAATATATCTTTCAGCTGTCTCTCTCCCAGCATTATTTACTGACTCTCAGAGGCTGCTGAATTAATAGTTCAGCATACAGTGAAATTGTTCCTAGACACTTTTCCATGTGAAAGATTGCGTGGTTGAGTATTCCTTCATTTAAAAAAAAAAAGCAACATTCTGTACATGCAGTATGGAAAACTAGCTTGGAAGGGTGAAACCTAGATTAGAAACCTTCCTACTAGCATTTGGTTCTCTACATACCAATGATTTAAACTACAAACTAACCACATGGGGAAGCATGTTAAGATTCTTGAACTCACACTGGCACGTGATGATCTCTTCACCTGGAAAACTTTACAGTTGAAAGAGTTGGAGCTGTCATAGGGAGTTCATATCTAATTTGTAGAAGACAAATTGAAAACATTATTCATTCACTGAGACATCATGACAAAGTTAGTACAGTGTTTTTCATACATGAAGGAATAGAGAACTCCTGATACACATCTGATGTTTTTGTACTGCTGACAAGCCCAGTGTTTTGCACCCAAATCAATTGTCATCATGGGGGACTGAATTTTGTATGTCAACATAATAAACCTTGGATTGCTTCATGTTGTAAATGAACATTTTCATATTTTCTATGAATGGCTTAGTAGTTGAGTGCTGGGAAATTTAGGAGAGGACTCTGCTCTTAGCTGTTCAGCCAACTTTATTTGAAGAGGTAAGTGTGTAACTCAGGGGTCTTCAAACTTGACAGCTTTAAGACTTGTGAACTACAACTCCCAGAATTCCTCCTCCAGTCATGTTAGCTTGGGAATCCTGGGAGTTGAAGTCCACAAGTCTTAAACTTGCCAAGTTTGAAGACTCTTGGTGTAACTATATGGAAGGATGTGTGTGTGTGTATCCTTCCATATAGTTAGAGTCAGATGTGCTAATCAACTCTCTGGCAGATACTGTATATTAGCTATTTATTTTTATAGGAGGACATTCCAATACAGTTTTGACTTAATGTTCCCTTGTCTATCTATTGTTATGGCTGGAAAATGTATAGAGGAGTGTGGCAACTATAGTATCTTCTATATTTATTTATTCTAAAATAAGCATATAGCTATGTTTAATTTACCAGCTTCTCTTCTTGGATACAGTTGACTTGGCTTTGGTGATCCATTCTATGGTTACATTTTGAACAAATGATTGTAATCCATTTCACTTGAGATGGCTTTGAGAGAAACTCAGAAGCTCCAGTAGTTTCAGATTCTAGTAGACAAGCTTCAGTTGGCTGTTCCTCACTGGAGCCACATGGCACTTATCCCAATTGCATTGGTCACTCATTATTTACCAAGCCAAATTCAGCATGCTTGTTTAACACACAGTTCCCTTCATAGGTTGGTATCTGCCTGCCTAAAGGAATAACTCCCATATTGCATCATTGACTGAAGTCTGCTAAGGGCACTAAGAAGGCTTGGCGGGAATTAACTAGGGTCCAAGTCTTTTATGTGGCAGCCTCCACACTATGAAATTCCTTCCCTATATTGCCTTTACCCTCTCTATTGTTTATAAACATAATTTGTAACCATTTCATAAGGCAAGAAGCAACAGATGGAAATTTATGAAGGAGATGTCCAAACTAGACATCTCCTGACAATGACAACTAACCAGTGGGATGGCTTGCCTTCAGAAGTTATGGGTGCTCCATCACTGGAGGTTTTCAGAAAAGACTTGGCAGCCATTTGTCTTATATGGTATAGGCAAAGGGCTCCTGCCTGAACAGGGGAGTGGACTAAAAGACTTCCAGGATCTCTTCCTACCCTCTTATTCTGTTATAAGCTTTTATTTTCTTCTTGAGATATACTTTACATTATATATGGTTGCTTTAATGTTTTTATGTGATATGCCCTCATGATTGCCTTTGTTTTATCCTCAGCCCATAGCCAAGATAACTTAAAGTAATTCCCTCTCTGCCTTTTCTCCCAACATATTTTGCTCATAGATATCTTCTAAAATACTTTCATAGAATCCTCGAGCTAGAAAGGATCTTGGAGGTCTCAGCGTCCAATCCATTGCTGAGGCAGGGGGCTGTATTGCATCCCAAACAAATGGTTGTTCATTTCCAAATTATGCACCTGATGACGCCATCAGGGGTTGGGGTTTGCTCAGTACTTTCTGGTACTTTAGTCTCTGTGGGTATTTCCCCTTCACTATGAATGTTAGTGGCTGGCCATGTTGGGCTTGAATTGCAAGAGAGTCTGGATAATTAATTGGCTTCTGCAGGAGCAACTACCTGCAGAGGTCTTAACTCACATCTTCTGATAGCTGTTCCTCATACATAGATTTAGCAATCTTCTGGGGAGAAACCCCCCCCATTAGACTTGTGTTTCAAATCAAGAATGATGCTTTGTTATGAGAGCAGTAGTTCCCTGCTGTATAGAAGGTCAATGTAAGTTGTGAAAGACAGCTTGGTTCTCCCAGCTGTGTTTTTCTTGTGCATAATAAGCTTTCCACTATTTCTCAACTACTTTAGAATGCTTGTTGATTATTGAGAGCCACAATGGTACAGTGATTAAAATGCAGTACTGCAGGCTACTTTTGCTGATCACCGGCTGCCAGGAGTTTGACAGTTTGAGTCTCACCAGGTTCAAGGTTCCTTCCATCCTTCCAGGGTCGGTAAAATGAAAACCCAGATTGTTGGGTGCAATATGTTGACTCTGTAAACCACTTAGAGAGGTCTGTAAAGCACGGTGAAATGGTATATAAATCTAAGTGCTATTGCTATTGTTTGCTCCCCCTTGCTAATCCCACATACAGTACAGTACTTCTCTGTGTCTTGTAACCTGACAGTCCTTGATAAAGAGGAAGGGAATGGCATGAAGCAGGAAGAAACACTTATGATCCTTGCAAGCCCTCTTTAATTCCTATGACATGGCTATTTGAATATTTACAAACATGGATATAGTGCACTTTTAAATGAATACTAGACTCATGTTCAGAGAAGACATGAAGTACCTCTATCCCTTCAATTTTTCACTTGGCAATTTGAAAGGTCCCAAGCATCTATCTATACTCCTTCATCCCTGGGCCACCATAATTTTAGAAGATCAAATGGTGACAGTTTTTCCTGCCACATGTGATGCTTGGTGGGTAGTAAATGGAGCCAGGGTACTCCACAAAGCATAACTTGCTTACATTAAACGTCATTTCCTATCTCGGTTCTTGGGGCCTAAGAAAACTTAGCAGATAGGACAGTTCATGTTTTTCTGGTTTCTCAAGGGTTCTCTTTGGAATCAGCAGAAAGATCAGGAAAACTGCCAGGCTTTCAAGGTTTTGTTATTATAGCCTTGTTAAAATGTTAAATTTAATAGCTGGAATAGTAAAGTGTACAATGGGCCAGAACACACAGTTATAGTTAGTTAGTAAGAGAGTGCTGAGTCATGCATGATGCAATCTACATTATGATGGGTTGCTGTAAGTGCAAAGGGGGAATTTCCCCCTTTTCCTTGCCTTTTTCTTCTGTGTGTTCTGTATACTGTTTGATATATGTCATGGTGTTCCTGTTTTTCTGACAATCTTGAGTTAGTTCTCTCTGGATGATAGACAAGACTGCCGTACATTTAAATCATGGATCTTTGGTAATTTGGGTTTTCTCCCACGTAAAATTGGAAGTATTTTGGCGACGTTTCAACGAAATCTCATTCGTCATCTTCAGGCTTGTGTGCTTCGGGCTGTGGCTTTATCTCTCTCCTTTT
>BHFT01041421.1:0-29965 GCA_004320025.1 Laticauda laticaudata
GCCATTTTGAACACGGCTGGCCCACAATGTGTTAGGAAGACAGCCCTCTTTCGCTGATCCAAAATTTCCTCCATTTCTTTGCTCTCCAGAAACATCAAGAAGCGATCGATATAAGACTCCCAATCTTCTTCATTGGGGTTAAAAAGGTGCGGGCGGCGCGTTGCTACCAGACATTTCGTCTAGCGTGGTTGTTTTCTCACCGCGTGCTCAGTCTCCGCTTTAGGACGATCCCATCCTTGTCGCCAGTGTTCCGTCCGGAAAAGACACGCGGTAGACCGGGTTCTAACAAATAACTCTTTATTAGTTAACAGCAAACAGTAATGGAACATTGGCTCAAGCCACGGCAGCCCTTTAATAGAGGCTTGCCTGCCGGCTTGTAGCCAATGAGTCTTTTAACTTTGCCACCTTTGAGCGGCTCCTTGGATTGGTTCCTAATGAACCAATCCTTTACTGGCCTTCCTGACCAATCAGAAGAGACTACTTGGAACCTTCCAAGTTATACAGAACAGTTAAGAGGTTTGTGGGACTTGTAAGGAAGAAATTGTGAACTGAGAATGAACTGTGGTGAAGTGAAGAGCCAGCAAGTAGACTGGCTCTTTGTAATTTCTCTCAGGACAAGGAGATCACCCATAAGTGCTCCATTTAGTTGCTCCTCGCAAGCAGACCACAAAAAAAGTGGGCTCTGCTGGGTTTAGAGCTCTGGGGTGTGTGTGAAAGAATAACCATTTTTTTGGTATCCTTAAAAGGACACTGGGTTCATATACCTCCTTTTCTAGTCACTTTTGGAAATTGTTTATTAACTGAATGTCTATGGGGATTCTCAGTCATCCAGGTCATGTTCTTTTTTTTCCCCCAAGAGGCAATTGGATTTTCTGGTTTTTCTCTGAAGATATTTTGCTTCTCATCCAAGAAACTTCTTCAGCTCTAACTGGATAGTGGGGAATGGAAAGATTTATAATCCTTGCAAACAGCTGGACATTTGCATTCTTTTAGCGGGTCATTAAAGTCTCCTGGAGATTTATCTGTGTCCCCAGGGTCACCTGAATGGTGCAAATGGGTGTGGAGCCTTCTTGTAACTGTTGAAAGGATTGTGTTGCAGATTGGAGATCTGATGATGTGTATCCCTGTCCCTCTGTAGAGAGGGCTGTTCAGTTTTGACATAGATGGCCTCTTTAATCCCTCTTTCAAACCAGCGGTCTCTTTGTTCAAAATATGGACTTTTTTGTCTTCAAAAGAGTGGCCTGTGTCTTTTAAATGCAGATGGACTGGTAAATCTAGTCCTGGTGTATTTGTTCTCCTATGTTGTGCCATGTTTATTAACTGCTTTTCAGCTATTGGGTACCTTTAGATCAACAAGTTTTACAGCATCACCTTAGTTTTACACCTTCAATCCTTAGTGAAAGAAGTTTTGATCTGCACTGATTTACTCCTTATATCTGCTCTCCATTCTTTGCTTTCTTGACTTAAGTGCACAGAACAATGAATGTTGCCAGCTGGTTATCTTGGACTTGGATATAAACCAAGAACACTTTTTACACTGTGGTTTTATCTCTTGTCCTTATTTGCACTACACCTTATCTTTCTATGGAAGCAGAAGAGGTACTGCTGAGGGCTGATACAAGTCTGTATACTAAAACTATGTTCAGTTCAAAAATGAAAGCTACAGGTAGCCAGACAGATTTTATAGGAAAGGAGCAGGAAGGAACAGAGGGGTACTAGATTTCAAATTCTGAACCCCAGTGTGACTTCATAAAAGTAAAAATGCACCACACCAATATACACAAATAAAGATGCTTTCAAGAAGATGGTGACTGCTGTTCTGGAGTCCATCTCAGTATCTTGTGAATTCTCTCCTCCTTATAAATCTTAAAAATTAGCTTCTCTGATGATTCCTGTATCACACCCAGTGGAGAGAGAAGTATTTCAGTCCTCCTACCAACTGAACACCAGAATATAGCAGAATCTTCAGCATGGGCTGTTGTTCAAGTTTAATGTATTGCCTATCCCTTAAGCTCTTATAATGGTTTGTCTGAAGGAGAACCTTTCAATATGAAATAAATAAGTGAACTTGTTCCTATAGACAACCCATGGTTCCCTTTTTGCCTTTCAGCAGTACTTCGACATGTCCTGATTACTTTGTGCTTTTAGATTGAGACTGAACTGAGATCTATTTGCAGGTTCTGATCAAGAATTCTTTTTTTATTAATTTTATTTATTTTCAAAATACACATAAAATTTACATTTTAACAGTTCTGTCTCAAGCATTACTTATATATTTAAATACACTATTTACAATTCTTCTCCATATCAAATCTTATTTCTCTTATCTAACCATATATATAACATTTCCCAAACCTTATAGAACTCAGACTCCTCTTTACCTTTTAGTTTTCCTCATTCTGTCCGTCTCGGCACAATCAAGTATTTTATTTATTATCATATTTTCTGAAGGTACATGATCTATTTTCCAGCTTTGGCCATAAGTAATTCTTGCCACTGTCAATATATGTTGTACGATGTATTGGATATGTTTCTTTGGGTTTCCTTTAATCATCCCCAGCAAAAAAGCTTCTGGCTTAAATTCAGTATTGTACCCTATAATTTCTCTTATCCATTTTTTTCATTTTTTTCCCAGTATTTTTTAACTTTGGGGCATTGCCACCACATACGATAATATGTTCCATCTGTGAGCTTACAATTCTAGCATTGTGGTTTCATATTTGGATATATTTTGGCCAATCTCGCCAGTGTCAAATGCCATCTATAAAACATCTTGATTAAATTTTCTTTATATGCTCTTGATAACGTTAATTTGCAGTTCTTGGTCCAAATTCTCTCCCAATCTTCTAGCTGTATGCTATGACCTACATTCTGTGCCCAGGCAATCATTGGGCCCTTAACTACTTCTTCCTCCATTTCTACTTGAAGTAAATAATTATAAGTTCTAGTGAAACCTACCAGTTTCACTTTATCATCTAAAATGAAGGGCAAAGATGGAAGTAGATAATAACTATCTGGACCTTCAACCATTGTTGAATATTTTAGACAATTTAAAGTCCTGGAGAAGTTTTGACAGAATGACAAAAGCAGTGTTGTGCTATCACAATTCAAGTGCGACCTGTTTTGTATGTGAGTGCGATGTCATATCATCTGGCATCATATTCACATAATATTGCTTCCACCCCCCACCCCCCTTCAAGATACCACAAAAAAGATTGGATAAATTAATGGAGAACAGGTTTATCAAGAGCTATTGGTTTGAAGACTCTGTGTTACCTCGGAGTTGGGTGCAGCATCCTCCAAATTCCAGTTTCAGCAAGAGCAATGGAGATGGGGCATGCATATGTCTCCATCCCCCACTTGCAAAGACCCTAAGGAGATTTGATTGGCCCTACTGAGAAACAATACCTTAGACTAACATGGGCCTTAGTCTGATTCAGTAGATTATTCCTTTGTTGTTATTGTATCTGAGCAGAAAATTGCTTTTGGGAATCCCAGCACATGATCATTCAGATTCTCAAAGAATGCTGCACACGAGAGGTAGTATTCAGCTGGTTCTGACCAGTTCTGGAGAATGGATAGTGGAAATTTTGAGTAGTTCAGAGAACCGGTAAATACCACCTCTGACTGGAGATTTTACAGTATTCTTCCCCTGCCACACCCATCAAGCCATGCCCATAGAACTGGTAGTAAAAAAAAATTTGAATCCCACCACTGCTACACACCCATGTAATTGTTCACTGTGCTCCGATATACATATACTTTATTTGTTTTCTTAAGTTTTCGCAGGTATTTATATGTATGGTGTTCAGCTTTGTCTGGGTATTTTCCCATGTCATTATAGTTGTGCTTTTAAAGTTGTAGCAACATTTCAGCAGAATCTCATCTGTCATCATCAGGCTTCTGTATAGTGTTCATCTGTGAGTCAGACTTTCACAGCCGTTTCGGTTTTAAATTTGGTGCTTGCCTACTGTTGTGCCAGAATGGTTTTTTCTTCATCCTGATTGGTTGGGAGTCTTGATCTGTGTTTATTGGTCTTGGAGTTTGCTGTCTTCTGCTCGATTGGTGTTTCTAATATCTTCTGTCTGTTTTGTGGCTTTTTTTGGTCTTGATTGGCTGGCAACATTGTGTTCCTGTATTGGAGGCTTTTAGTGCAGCTTGGCTCCAAATAAAAGGACGGCTATTATCTATTAGGAAGCTAGGTTTCATCTGGGTGTCTGGTTGGGGTGTGTTTGAGCTGGAGGTATCAGGGGGAGTCTGTTTGTGCCCAGGTGTTTGCCTGGCTTGTGGTGTGGAATTTTTTTTTGTTTGAGAGTGCAGGCTTCCAGATAATTGACAGTCTGGTGGGGGAGTCATCTCTTCCCCCTCACTGTCTTACTTCTTCTCCTAGGAGGCTTCCCAGAGCCCAGGAGGCAAAAAGGGAGGCATGGAGGGGGGCAGGGGAGCTGTGTGCCACCCCACGCTCAGTTTTTTCCCTTCCTGGGCCCCAGGGAAGCCTTTTGGGAGAAAAAACACACCCCCAGAGGCTTCCCTGAGGCCCAGGAGGCCAACAAATATGAGAAGGGGTGCTGCAAAAGAAGAAGGAGGAGGAGGAGGAGGAGGAGGAGAAATGCCCATCCGGTCACATGGCCATGCCCACCTAGCCATGCCCACCAAGCCATGCCCACAGAACCAGTTGTTAAAAATTTTGAATCCCACCCCTGCCATGGGTTTCCTGTCAGAAACCTGGCTTTCACATTTTAGCTCTGCAAATCTGACCAGAACATCATCTCAGTCCACTTACAATCCCTTCCAGAAAGGAATGTTTTAGCTCTTATGCTCCTCTAAACTATTGTAAGAGGTAGGACCCTATAGAATGTTCCAGTAAATAACATTTTATGGGAAAATCAACTATATTGTTTTCATAATATTTTTCAGAAGAACCATAGCATTTAATTACGGAAACTGAAATGCAGCCCTGTATTCATCTATGTATGAATACATAGCTGTATTCATAATAAATCAAGGAGGATTTATTAGGAAACCAGTAGTGAAGGAGTGACCTGACCATATTCCCAGGAGTTCTTTAACTGAAAGGCAAAAACTTGCCACAAGCAATAAAAATGTGGACTATATTGGTGATCCTGCCTGGCTTAAATATGAATATGTTTTCAATTAAGAGGCATTTGCAAAGAATGGAGTCATTCAGAGTTCCTTTTGAATCGTCTCCAGCCAAATGGAAACAAACAGGACCCAAACAGCTATAGCCATCGGCAACCAGTCAGTTGTTACCACATTTAGTTGCCACATCCTACGATTAAAAATGGAGTACCTCTGCCTTCTATTCGTATATACTCTACAAGTGGATAATTGAAAAGTATAACACAAATCACACACACACATTTCCATTCAGTACGGATAGTACTCGACTTACAACCACAATTGAGCCCAAAACTTCTGTAGCTAAGTGAAGCATTTGTTAAATGAATTTTGCCCCTTTTTACAAACTTTCTGGCCACAGTTGTAAAGTAAATCACTGCAGTGACTAATACAGTTGTTAAGTGAATCTGGCTTCCCCATTGACTTTGTTTGTCAGAAGGTCACAAAAAGTGATCACATGGCCCTATAGTCATCATAAATATGGGCTAGTTACCAAGTGGTCTGAATTTTGATTACGTGACCATGGAGATGCTTCAGCATTTGTAAATGTGGAAAAGGCTATAAGTCACTTTTATCACTGCCGTTGTAATTTCAGATGGTTACTAAACAAACTGCTGTAAGTGAAAGACTACCTGTACAAAATGTGCAGGCTGCTGTCAGAAAAGCAGGTGACTGTGGGCATTCCTTAACACAGATTCTTCTAAGTTATTATGAATGACTTGGTGGATCTCTCCACACCTGATGCTGGGATGGCAGGTGCTCAGTCCAGAAGGTGGCTTGTGTTATGTATGGAACTTGGTAGGCTCCAAGTTCCCTATTCTGATTGGCCGAAAAGGCAGTTCTCGGATTGGCCATTAGAGAACCAATCCGATTGGCCCACCGGACGGCGGGAATACTTAAAGTGGTGTCATTGGCCACAAGCCGCAAGCAAGCCGCTATATAAAGGGCTGCCGTGGCTTAGGCTATTGTTCCATTACCATTGCTTTACTGAATTTAATAAAGAGTTTGTTGTTGGAACCCAGTCTCGCGCAACTTATTTCTGGACGGAACAGCTTGCATTCATGCAATTTGTGTCAGTGTGGTCTTTGAGCCATTTCTCTAGCCATCAACCACATTAGTGTCAGTTATTGCCTTCATCACAGCTTGAGTGGCTTCCCATTGGGAAGACTCTCCAGGGACTGTCCTCATGCTTGTTCTGACCAAGACTTCCTGAGACAGTAACAATCACACACACAGTCCCCAAAAGCCTCTTTTTATTTCAATAGCTGTGAATTATATCCATTCACAGCGCGTAATGAGTCCCAAACAGTTTGTAAATAGTCCAACAGAAGTCTGCCACAGTCCTTTCGGGATAAGGCTGATAAGCACCCACCTTTATCTCCCTTAAAATGCTGCCAATGACTAAATTGCCAATTAGCTGTACAAGGCCAAACAGAGCACAAAGTCAACACAGAGCTTCAGATTTTAAACCAACCAGAACGAACAAAGTTGCTTCCTGCAAAGGCTCATGTCCCTTTGCGCCTCCTTTATGTCTTATTGGAGGAGCCAATCATCTCCAAGCCTTACTCCCGAGTTGCCCCTTTTGTCTTAACTGTTCTTGCCTTCTGGCAGCCCTGCGCAAGTGTGCACTGGGAACAGGCTCCCCTTATTCCTCTGCCTCGCTGATGTCAGTTTCTGGAGGCTCCAGAGTCAGCACATAACTCTCAGATGGCCCTGGTTCCATCTCTGTGTTGGATACAGATCCCTCATCCGAGTCCTCCCCAAACTCCAGGTCTGGCCCATATTCCTCCCCACTGTCTAACTCTGCTTCCAGCTCCGCAGGCCACCAGTGGATCACAATAATACCCAGGGACCTAGGATTGGCACATCCCCTGGTCCCATCTATGCAAGCAGATGTTAAGATACATCAGAAGGAAGCTGCAATCACTGTTCTAGGAGACGTTGCATGTATTGGCAAGAATGGACAACTTCCACCTGACACAGACGTGTATGATCAAAACAAAAATATTTAGTGAAATAAGGATAAGCCAGCCAGGCCTTGCAAGAAAGAAATAGGTAAGGGGAGGGAGGGGAAGAGGCAGGTTCCTCTTTTAGGAGGAATCAGTCCTAAAAGCAGATCTTCCATAAGAACCTCCAGTAGCAGCAACTAATGTCAAGCAGGGTCCTTGGGTACCAACATTAATGGCAACACCACCAGAGTCTTCCCTGAAAGTATATAGATGCCATTGCCACGTAAAGCTTTTTAGATCAAAAGTACCCCTTTAATTCATGGTGGTTAACATTAGACCAGGCCAACCAGGTTGGTTCTGGATATCATGAATCAAGGCTCATATGAGAACTAGGCCCCCGACAGTGGGTTTATGCTACTTAAGCTACATATTTAATAAAAGAGCTTTCCCCAAATATTTGTTGAGATTATGGCTGCAAATGAATAGTTGCAGTGGTGGGATTCAAAATTTTTACTAACAGTTCTGTGGACGTGGCTTGGTGGGCATGGCAGGGGAAGGTTATCGAAAACTCCCCATTCCCTCCCCACCCTACTAACCTGCTTTCCAGCTCCGTTCTCCTGTGGAGGGCAACAAAAGAAAACCCAGCCAATCAACTGGGACTTGGGAGGCAGAGCATAGATGGGGGCGGGGCCAGTCAGAGATGGTATTTGCCGGTTCTCCAAACTACTCAAAATTTCCGCTACTGGTTCTCCAGAACTGGTCAGAACCTGCTGAATACCATCCCTGGATTGTTTTCTCCAAAAGAGGGAATTTGCAAGTGCTTGCTAGATGAACATTTTAACTGGCCAGGATCTTTGTTATCTGTAAAATAATGCTGCTAATATTTAATAAGGAGGACAGGAAGGCCTGGAGGAATGTTGTCCATGGGGTCGCAATGGGTCGGACATGACTTTGCAACTAACAGCAACAATAAACTATTTTGGTATTTGCCCATTTGCCCAGCTTTCTGTTTCTTATAGCCACAAACTTGGCACATAAGAACAGTTGCTTCCTTCACATTCTCTTCTGCTCACAGAATTTATTTTTATTTATTTATTTGTATCCCACTTTTATTAGTTTCACAAGCAACTCAAGGCAATGAATACATCCAACATACCTCCTCTTATTTTACACACAACAACCCTGTGAGGTGAGGCAAAATTAGAGCTCCCAATCTCCAATTTTGTAAACTGATGCCTTAATCACTAGACCAGGAGTGTTAAACTCGCAGCCCGTGGGCCAAATTTGTCACGCGCTGGCCACGCCCACCCTCAGTTTAGTGAAGGGGGAAAAAAATTACAATACTTCATGTGATAATAGGACGACACAAGTTTGACACCCCTGCACTAGACCACACTGGCTCTCCTGCAGTATTAATGCAGTATGTTCAGGAACGCAATAAATTCAGAGGCAGCCTCTTTCCCTGGATCTTGTCTCTCTTTCTCTGACACTGTAGCTCACTCTGCCAGCCTGGAGAAGACTTGGGAGTGTTGTGTTTGTACAGCTGTTTTTTTTTTCTGCCTTGTTCTCTAAAATAATACCAATCTATCAAAATAAAGTCATAGCTAATGATGCTTTTTGCATGAGACTTCTTCAGCATAAATAAAACCAAGATGTTCTCTTGATTTATGTCACCTTCTAAATGTCATGGAATGTGGCTCTAAACATTCAGCTCATCCACCAGGAAAATGCAACAGAGTGTGCTGAAGTGATGCATGGTGATGCACACAAATTAGCATTGCAGACCCCTTTTGCAGTTTTCACCTCATCATGGCAACACTCTTGGGGATGGACACATTGATGCTCTGGGTGAGGGTTTTGGTTTTTTTTTGAATTAGCAGAAAGAGGATTCTATGTGGACATGCCCCACATTTATTCTGGATCAGTCATTTTGGGGGGTGAGAAGAAACATATTTTTATAGTGGATCCTGCCCACTTAAGCAGATCGAAAGCATGCAAAATGTGAGTACATAAATAAGTACCAGTTCAGTGGGAAGGTTCTGTGCACCTCAGTGTATAAATATATAAATAATTATATATATATAAATAATAATTATAAATAAATATGCTGGCCACAGGACCATGGAAATGTCTTTGGACAATGCTGACTCTCTCAGCTAAGAAATGGAGAGGACCATCCCCTCCTAGAGTTAGATACAACTCATCAGGAGAAACCTTTACCTTCACAAAACAGAAAAGCACGACAACAAAAACAATGTGGGTATTTTAAGATTCTGCTATGTACTTACTTGATTTTTATCCTGCTTTTATTATTTTAGGAGTAATTTAAGGTGGCAAACATACATAATACTCCTCTTATTTTCTACACAACAACATTATTGAGAGGTAGGTTGAACTGAGAGAAAGTGACTGGTCCAAAATCTCCCAAGTCAGCTTTCCTGTCTAAAGCAAGACTAGAACTCACCATCCCCCAATTTCTAGATCAGCACCTTAACCATTACACCCAATTGGCTCCATCAAACAGTATACACACTTTATCAAACTATAAATAAGAAAGGACTGAATTCATGGGAAATTCCGGCCTACCATGCTGGAGAACACCGTACAATCAAAAGATATTTTTGTTCTGAAAGAACAGGGCACCCAGCTAGGACCATGTCCATTATGTTTCTCATGGATAAGCAGGCATAAGATTTCAGCTTTTGACTGAGATTGAGCTACCACCATAGCTTTATCTCATTTAAAAGAAAAAAACCCACATTTAAACTGAATAGAACTTGATGAGAATATGAAATACACAGAGCTATACAGTTCAGTTTCTGTAGCATTTTTCTAGTTCTAAAGCACTTTAATAATTCTTGTCCTTGAAGCAATCTTGAAAGACATGTTTAATTAAGAAGAATGAGGTCTACCCGTGGTGGTCTGAAAATCTGCCAGCTTGATGATCTCTCCCACACTGAGTAGCAATATTCACTTCACCAGCTCTGTTCTAATATTCACCAACTGGCTTCTATTACCTCAAGGAAAAAAAAATGTGGTAATAAAAGGAGATGCGCCTCTATTACAGGCTGTGCCAGAGCATTGTTATTATAAAACACATATAAAACTGCAGATGTTCTTCATTTCTATTAGCTTACAAGATGAATTTCAAAACTTCCTTTTATCTTTATAGATCCATAGTGAAGTGTACATACAGTGATCCAACACATGAGAAAGAGCAGGAAAACAAATCAAATCACTTCTAGTTTCCAGCTGAAAGACAAGGAAAAGCCTATTCAGAGTTACTTTTAAAATACTTATTAACTAAAACTTACATAATGGAAATTGAAGTCCCAGAAGTGGTAGACCAAACAACTTTTTTATTCATATTGACTTCTTTGTTGTTGTTTTTTCAGTTTACCCTACAGTGGTAGATTTCTGATGTATTCATCTTTCAAATCATTCTTGGGATCATATCCAAAGATTTCATAAATTAATGAGGCTGCACAATTCTTAGAGGATCTGAATTCCAACCAATTGTCTAAGAAAAGGGGTGTCAAACTTGAGGCCCATGGGCAAGATCCAGCCCATGGGGCTGGTTTGGAAACAGCAAAGGACCGGCTGGCAGTGCCTCTGCCAGCCTGCACCCCATTTCCAGCTGTGATGGCCTCCTGCAGCCCTCTGCCATGCCCCAGGTCCATTTTCGCTGGCAGAGGGCTACCAAAACAAACTAAAAATAAAACAAAAGGAGAAATGTTCACCCTTTTGCATTTGAGCATGCAAGGGACAGGAAAGGAGAAAGAGAAAGAGAAAATTTAAAGAAAAAGAAGGGAAGATGGGAAGAGAGCAAGGAAGGAAAAATAAGGAGAGGAAGGAAGAACAAAGGATAATGAAGAGGGAAGGAAGGAAGGAAGGAAGGAAGGAAGGAAGGAAGGAAGGAAGGAAGGAAGGAAGGAAGGAAGGAAGGGTATAAATGACAGTGAAGGTGGGTGTCAGGGAAGTTCTACATTAGCATTGGTCACCACAGGTGCTCCCAACATGAGTCCCGTGTCATGCCCACCGTGGCCACGCCCACCATGCCCTCCAAGGTCAAACACAACCCTGATGCAGCCTTCAATGAAATCAAGTTTGACACCCTTGTCTCAGAGGATCTTGAGGTTTCCAGAGTACCTTGCAAAGAACCAAAGAGAAATCACTTACGGCCTACAATAGTGGAGATTTGGAACATATAGTGGGTGTCTGATCCCACATGGACCTGTTACACAGCTATGGATATATTGGTCAAATGGAAGGTGGGATCAAAACAAATTGGGGTTCTTAAGGGTCAAAAGCAAAGTAAAAATATCCCAACTTAAGTCGGGTCAGGGAAACACATCCAAATAAAAGGAAAATTAAACAACTGATTAAACAGTTAAAAAATTAAACAAGGGAAGCTGGAGGTGAAACTGCCAACCACATCCCATTGTTCATAGGTAATGATTTTACTATGGGTCTCAGGCTGACAAATGAGGTGGAATGAAATAATAGCCTGGGGTAAAGACACTGGCTAAGCAAAAGAGAGACTTCAATGAATGCAGTGAAATTTAAACCACAACTCCAGCATGCCATCATCACTGATGTATTCATGAGGGCTAAAGGCAAAAAAATCAAAACTAAAACCCAGTAATTAAAATCACAAACATTAAGAACAAGTTTAACAGAGGTTATAATGAAAGAACAACCATTCCATAGATCTATTCTGGCACTGGAATAGATGGGCTGTATTTTATGTACATATTTAACAAATATGCTCAGCATTTAGATCCAATCTAATGAGAATAGCAACCTTAGGAGGTATTTGTTCAGGTTATGGACAAAATATAAAATTTAAAAAAGCACCACCTTTTTACTTGCAGCATTATTGCTTTCACAATTCACTGCTACTGCACTTTTCAAAGTCCTCAGCCTTACTAAATGGCAATCTTTTTGCCTTGAGCAGGCAGTCACTCTTAAGAGAGAAATGATCTATGACCTCTACTTGCTGAACTACAAATCCCAGCAATCCCAAATCAGTATACTCAGTGATGAAAATGCAACACTTAGGTATCATGTGAAGAGTCTTAAGTGCTTCAATTTAGAAAACTATTAATTCATTTTAGCAAATGCACATTCTCCCCTCTACTGTGCATAGTTGGGTCTTTTTCAAATTACACTTCATTTCAAAGCAATCTTGCCAAAGTGTATTTGCTCACTTAAATTGAAATTTTATGTCACAAGACAGCTCTGTCCTCCAGCTTCAAATTATAAGCAACTAAATTAATACTGTAATTTAAGTGAAGTGAAAGTACACTTAAAGTGACTTATTTTATCATCACTAATTGAAACCAATTGTTTGAATGGTTGAATGAATTTCTAATGGAATGGCCTGGTTAATTTTTCTTCCTACTCATGCTTAATCTGAGAGTAAACCAAGATAAATGAGTAGATTAACATCCAGGTAACTAGCACCAATCAGGGGGAAATTGATACACGTAGTCACCAAGTATACATTAACTTGATGGCACATAATCAACTATCAATCAAAGTAATTTTGATTTATTGTATATATAAAAAGGGACAAAGTTAATCTCCTATATCTTTGAGAAATGGCTGAGTTCACAGATTTCAAAGCTATATGTTTGGTCTAGTATGTTATGACGGGGAATGGTAATTGAAAAATCATGCTTAATCAGTATGAACCCGGAGAACTGTTTTCAATAAACTATGGTTTATTTTTAACCATTTTAAATTTTAAGTTACCATAACTAGGACAACGTGTGAATGAGCCAATGCTTGGATGAAAACTCCAAATCATAGGTAAGATGGTAAAAAAAAAAAAAGATAAGCAGAATTATTGCAGATAAGCTGAATTATTCAGAATTCTGCATCGTTTGGCATCTACACAGAAATACTTCATCCCATTAAGGCAGATCTAAGGCCCATGTAAATAATGGGCCAGAGGACCCTGAAGACTCAGGGCAAAGGGCATTGACCTCATTCAAATAGGACAAAGGCTTTTTTAAAAAAAAATACTGCACAGCTGTTTCCAAAGAATCAAGGAACCAACTTTTGTTTTAAATAGCAGTCCTTTTCCTCCTGTTATAAAAATATCCCTTTAGAGCAAGCTCTTTATTTCTGGAACTGCATGCACCTGGGATATTTAAACCCACTTTTATCAATGCAATTAAAAAAACAAGACGGAAAAATGGCACATGATTTTAGTCTAGTCTGCCACTGAGACTATGTATGCTTCTAAGGGGTTAGTTAGGCCAGCCAGGATCCAGGATGTTTAAAACACTAATGTTTCCAGCAGCTGTAGTTCAAAGGAAAATGCTTACTTTTTTTTTTCAGAGCCAACAGACAGACATTCATTCCATCAGCCACAACAAAGAAGCAAAGAGTATCTCATGAATGTAGTCATAGAACTTTTTTAATACTTTACCAAAAAACAGTCCTGCATATACAGCTCAGATGATTTTAAGTAAACTTCACATGTCTTTTCTGCAGCCAAATCAACATAGTGTTTTTTGTGTGTTTATTTTAAATAATAAAACTTTCAGTACCACTGTTAAAAATGGTCAGTGGGGAAAGGCGGTTAAATCAATCAACTCTCTGAAACAAGAGAAGCACAGGTTATTCTCACACCCCACTCGAGGTTGGCTGGTGAAAATAAGTGTACTACTGTTTGAAATGAGCCCAGAGATGGCACTTAGTGCTAAAAAGGTAAAACAAAAAAAATGACCAAAAAAAGTCACATTCTGGTTTTTTTTTTTTTAAGTGTTTCCACTCATTTCTTGATACAGAAGACATTACAGTGGCTTTACATAAGTCATCAGTTATACAGGAACAAAGGCGTACAACCCAGTAAAAAAAAAAAAAGAGCATTTGAAAGTCCCATTGATGGCTATCTGGGGAGAGTTCTTCAAAGGCTCAACTTCTGAGAGAGGAGGGTGTATGTGTGTGTGTTAAAAAGTGTTTTCCCCTGGAAAGTGCTTAGCTGGACTTTGCTCCAAATGAGGTCCTTGACACAAGGGTTTTCTCTTCTTTTTTTTTGTAATGGTACAGTGTCACACTGCACATCACAAGTGCATCTAAGGTGTCCAAATAAACACCCTCATCATTGTGCAAAATAGGTTCTTTTGCAATAGAAATCAGATTGGAGGGGGGGTGGAGGGGCAAAAGGCAGAAAGGAGGGCATCCAAACCATATCAAGGACAGGAGGCACCAGACTTTGGGAAATTTGGGGATTCTCTCCACACACACCCCCACCACCCCAAGGGGAACACAAATTATACCATTCTTCTGTGAGAAGTGGCTGTCTCAAGAAGAGGGTGGGGGGAAACTTTTCATCGTGGAGGGGGCTTGGAAGAAGCAAGCCCAAACCACTCAAACCCCTCCCTCCGTGGCCACCCTCCAAAAAAATCCAAGAATCAGTCTCAAAGTGAGCAAGGTCCCAGTCCAGTGTTAAAGAAGCCCCATCTTTTCCTTGCCCCAAATCAAACCATTGGCTATGTACACCCAACAGATGGTCCCCTTCCCTCCCTCCCTCCCTCCCTCCCTCCCTCTCTCCCCCCCTCCCTCTTAGCGCTTCTCAATGCAGGTCCTTCTCTTCCCAGCTTGAAGGTAAACACCGATTCAGTGCAAAGGGAGGGAGAGGATGGCGAACGAGGCAGATCCCGTCCCCCAGCGCCTCCTTTCCAAGGGAAGAAGAGGAAGCCAGGCGGGAGCGACGCAGCTCCAAGTCTCTTCCGTTTTTCCCGGGAGAGCCATCTTAGGCGCGGCGCACCGAGAGGCAAGCCCGGTTCTTTTCCTCCAAGCCAAGGAAAGCAAAGCCCCACGCGTGTCCTTCGCGCAAGCGAGGAAGCACAGGCTGGACAGAGCCAAGATCACCGAACGGGAGTTTGCATCAACCGGCGGAGGGAAGCGGGGGGGGGGGGGCTTTGGTGGAAAAGGAGCCTTTCCCCCACGTCCAAGCGGGTGCGCGCTTTGCTCGGCTCTCTCTGCACCCCCCCCTCCGGGTGTTCCCGCGCGCGGGGGCTCCCTCCGACGGGCTTTAGGAGTCAGCCCCGAGTCCCTCGACGCCTGCCCGTCTGTCTGTCTGTCTCCCTCTCCCTCCCCCTCCGGGGCGTCCAGGGCCAATTATAGCACCTTGCAGCAATTGATGCAACCGTTCTGGGTGCCGTAGCGCTTCTGCAAAGCCGCTCTGGTGGCCGTCTCGAAAACCTCCCGCACGCCTTCCTTGGTTTTGGCCGAGCACTCGAGGTAATCGTAGGCCTGGATGCGGATGGCCATAGCCCGGCCGTCTTCGGTGCGGACGGGCTCCTGCTTCATGCGCGCCAGCTCGTTGCGCACGTGCTCGTCGTTGCGCAAATCTTTCTTGTTGGCCACCAGGATGATGGGCACGTTGGGGCAGAAGTGCTTGACCTCGGGCACCCACTTCTCCGGGATGTTCTCCAAGGAGTCCGGGCTGTCCACCGAGAAGCACATGAGGATGACGTCGGTGTCCGGGTAGGAGAGCGGACGCAGGCGGTCGTAGTCTTCTTGGCCGGCCGTGTCCCAAAGGGCCAACTCCACCTGCTTGCCGTCCACCTCGATGTCGGCCACGTAGTTCTCGAAGACGGTGGGCACGTAGACTTCGGGGAACTCGTCTTTGCTGAAGACGATCAGCAGGCACGTCTTCCCGCACGCCCCGTCGCCGACCACCACCAGCTTCTTGCGGATCGCCGCCATGGCCAGGGTCGCCAACCCCGCCCTGTTGTGGTGCGCCAGCAGGGAGACGGAAGCGCTCTCTTCCCCGCCGCGCCTGGGGGCTCCTCCTCCGGCCTCTCCGCCTTTTCTACGGGGCAGCGTGGGCTCTTTTCTCCGGCCGTCGGGGAAGGGGAGCGAGGAGGGCTCTTCCGCGCGGCTTAGGAAAGGGGGAGCCGCCCACTTCGGCCGGGCCTCGCTTCTCTTCTTGGCCGGCTCCTCTGATGCCCTCTGCCTGCTTGCATGGAGAACAGGCTCTCGGCCCCTCGGCTCTCTTCGGGCCCCGGGTCCCCTTTCCAGGCAGGCAAAAAGCGGGAGAAGCCGAAAGCCCCGCAGCTCTCAAGAAAGCGGCGGCAGGTTTGCTTTTTTTGTTTTTCTTCCCCCCGCTGCGAGTTTTGTGGGCCGGCTTTCCCACCTTTTCTTTCTTTCTTTCTTTCTTTCTTTCTTTCTTTCTTTCTTTCTTTTTCTTTCTTGTCAAAGAGCCGCTCGAGCACCCCGGACTTTATGCCATAGCACGGCGACGGGCGGACGCTGCTATTTAAAGGGGCCGGCTACTTTCTTAATATAGCTGGCCAATGGAAAGGAAAAGGATGAGGTCATCGGTTTGGAAGAGGCGGGTGATTGGTGGGGAGTATTGCAGGCGCTGGGGTGGGGCGGGGAGAGAAGCAGGAAGTGAATGACAGGCGATCATGAAAAGAGGGAGGGGTCTTGTCTGCTATTTCGCGACCTGCTGAGATGCCCCCTCTTCCGCCTTCCGATAGATCTTCCAAGGCTCTTCCAAATTCCCTGCTCCAATCTGGAGAGGTTTTCTTTTTTAAAAAGTTTCATCCTGTGTGTGTGTGTATGTATGTATATGTGTGTGTGTGTGTGTGTGTGTGTGTATATGTGTTGGTTGATGTGTGTCTTATATTTTTATAATCATATGTGTGTGTGTGTGTGTGTGTGTTTTTGTTTTTTGCGGTTACTTACCATGAATGCAGTTCAGTTTTTGGTCTCCTCAATTGTGTTGTGCTTTTAAGTTGTACACGGTTTAGCAGAATTATCTGCCATCTCAGTCGTGTTTGTTATGTGGCGCTTACACATCCAACTACACTCTACCGAACTGTGTGGCAGTGGATTCTGCTGAAACATTGCTACAACTTTAAAAGCACTACAATGACATGGGATAATACCCGAAGGAAGCTGAACAGCGACACACACACACACACACACACACAACACACACACACATATATATATTATTATATTATATATAATATATATATATTATATATAATGTTTGTTTTTTACAAGTTTTTTCTATTTTTTTTTTGTTTTTTGTTTTTTTTTTTTTTTTTTATCTTTTTTTTTTTTTTTTTCTTTATTTTTTGTTCGCGGGTACTTATGAATCAGTTCAGTTCTTAGGATTATCCCACGTTCAGTTGTGCTTTTAAAGTTGTAGCAACGTTTCAGCAGAATCTCATCTGCCATCATCAGGCTTCTGATGAAGATGATGCGTTTCTGCCGAAATGTTGCTCCAACTTTCAATGAATGAAATTTAGTGAAATGTAATGAAATTTAGAAATAAGTCCCCAGTTCAGTTTTAAAAGAGTTTTTGCTTTTCTTCAACACCCAATGGTACCAAAATGTTCACAAAAAATGAAAAACCCAAAGAGCTGTGACTCTAGCAAGTCAACATGCTAACAATACTGAGCATAGCACAGAAACAAGTAAGGTGGATTTTGCAATAGAGAAGTGGATTTTGTAACAACCCTCATGGCTCTAAAGTCCAGCAGAATACTTCAGATTAAGTGTCAATCACGGAATAATGAGTTGGCAAAGGCTTGGTGAGCATTAGAGTTCAACTCACAGCAGTTCTGTATAACCTATGGTGAAGCCTGAATAATTTTATTTGGAGGACATGTTTAGGGGACATAAGCAGCTTCAACTTATTCTTGATTGTTGCTATAGCCAATCTAAATAAAACTTTCAAATTTCTTACAGAGTTGGTTTTGATTTGTTAGTCTGAGCTCATATTAATCTTACAAACCTGATTACATTTGGTCTCCTCCTCGCTCAGTGAATAGTGAGGTGTTTAACAGAGTCACATCCAAATATTATCTGTCTGTTATAAACTGAAAGTAAGTTTTATTCCCCATCACCCTGGCAATACATCTTGCATATGTCCATCAAGTTCGTCTTCCTTTCTTTCTAGATATAAACCACTCCCTCCTACTTCAGCCTATGCCCCTGTTATCAGATTAATTTTTGCCATGCTGACTAATAATAGGCATGGAAGAGAGGGTTTGCTAAGTGGAAGCAAAGGGAGCATTCCCGCTCATGTCACTAGGCCAGGCAATTGGACAGGTGGCTAAACCCACTTATCTAAGCAACTGTCCAAACATTGCCCTATCCCACTCCATATTAGGGAGAGTGGTTAGTTTTTCCTCCCATTGGCAGGTGAAGCTTAATAAAAAGAGAAACAGGGCTGGATAAATCTATTAATCTCTTTCCTAATTGTGACCCACAATAGTAAGGTTAGCACCATTTTTTTGGTCTAATTGTTGAATAGGGTTTGGCAGTGAGGAATATACCATGTATACTTTTCTACTGATTAAAGGACGAGCAGAAAGTATTTGAACCAGATGGGAAGATTTTTATTCTTCCCGGTAATTATTTTCTCTTCAAGGAATACTCCCTCTTAATCAACCTCCACCTTCATTCCCACACCAGTATACTCTGACTTCTTCTGCATAGTTCCCCTTAACATTTCCTCACTTTTCATCCTCTGGCCCATCCTACTTCTACTTCTGCAATATGAGCTGTTTTCCACGGAATCACAGTGGTCCCATTTCTTCCCTCCATTCAAGTTCTTCTTTCCTTTTTCTTTATTGTTTTTTTTCCAAGCAACCAGCAACAAGATGGGGGTTAGCCTCTAGAGTCTATTACCTTTGCTACTTTTAAATGTCTTATAATTCAGAGAGGGAGGGGGAAAGAGGGGGAGAGAACTTATTAATGCCACTGAATGAATATCATTGTCATTAGGTATGATATTCATTCAGCTTTCCTTGTGACCACACAGGGACACAGGAAATATTTTAAAATCATGATAAATAATGTTTGCCTTGTCTCAATATACTAGTTTCACCGGATTCTCTACCAACCTATCACCAGTTATAGTTCCTTCTATTCCCAAACCCCATGTTTTCTCCTTAGGCCATTGAGTCATGGTGGCACATGTCTGCAGAAGCATTAATACTGATATCCCACCATTCTAGCCAAAATCCAATTCAAGATTGCTCAGAACAAAACAATGTAACCAAGATGGCGTCTGAGGAGAATGGTTTTTTGAGATGAGCTTATGAGAGACAGTTAATTGGTGGGGGATTTGGAACTGGAAATATAATATAATAACTGGGTTGATGGTTGTAATGGGTGCGTGTGTGGAGATCTTACTGGGAAGCTCTGAAATGGGCTCTGGGAGTATTGGAACAGGGCACTCATTGTAGGGAAATGTTAACTGTCATCCGATAACAGAGGTGGGGAATTATGGCCTCTTTAGGGACTTCAACTCCCAGAATTCTGGGAGTTGAAGTCTACATGTCATAGAAGGGCCATAGTTCCCCACCTCTGCCCTATAGAGTAGATCAGACTGAGAAACCCATACATAAAGGCCTAAACCTACTTTACCTGGAACAGCTATAATAAGAGAACCCTGCAAGTTTGAATGTGCTTCCCTCCTCCCTCACTTCATCTTTGTGTGAAATAAGAGGTGTTCCCCCCCCCTCCAATTTAATTTCTTGGAATAGACTTCAGCTGCTCTTGCTTGATTGTTTCTTTAGTAAACAGATCTTCCTTTTTTCCTTTAAGGCCCTTCTTTATGTCAGTGTTTCTCAACCTTGGCAACTTGAAGATGTGTGGACTTCATTTCCCATAATTCCACAGTCAGCATGCTCCTGGGGAATTCTGGGAGTTGAAGTCTACAGATCTTCAAGCTACCGTGGTTGAGAAACACTGTTCTGTGTCCTATTAACAAAAGAGCAATGGCCTTCTGGTTCCAGGGAAATGGAACCTGGGATAATGTCCTTACTCTACTTCAGGCCGTTCTTGTTGACAGTTGTTCCACACTGATGTGGAAGAGATCTATTTAGGGGTTTGCAATTTTGAAGAGTGTGGATGATCTGGAGGGGCTGAGAAACTGATGGGTAGAGCATGCCAGTCTGACAGAGAAAGAGGGTCACAGGTGCAGTGGTGAGAAGGCCTGGCAGCAATAGTGATCAAGCAACAACGACATTACTGGCTCAAGCATGGACCTTCCATTTATATATTAATTAAACTTAGGGGCTGCCCAACTTTAAATGACTATGGGTAGTTTACACTTAAAAAGATAGAAAACAACAAAAAACATTCATTTGGACAAACCACACCCCATATACCATCAGTTGCAAACAATGGGCTACACTACTACCCTATGAAAGGTTTAGGAGAACAACCAAGTTTTTAAAGATTCAGGAACATTTGTCAGAGTGAGACCGCCATAGAGGTAATTCCAGGGGTCTGGCTCCACAAGAAATGAGACATGCTTCCTGGGTCTTACACAAACCATGATTTGAGTGTATCTGAAGTGTACCAACTTGGACTGACCTTGCATGTCCCCTCGATGCATTATGAACCCATCTTTATTTTTTTACTTCTTTATTTTTGCTTTTTATCATATTGTGTGGAGTCTGTGATAAGTTGGGCAACCTAAAAAAAACCTAATTTATAAGCAAACAAATGAAAGTATGCGAGTTCCTGCTGAGTCACCAATCAGCAGTTCTAACCAGCGTGGACAGGTACAAAAGTTGCTGAGAATTATAGTTCTACAATGTTTAGAAGATTGTGTATTACTAAATCCTGATCTAAAATGGAAAAGAGTTATTTTATAAAATGCCTTCCATGTTTGTTCTTTTTAATCCCTTACTTTACCTTTCTCTTCTTGCTCCTTAACTCTTGCAATGGCTTTATTCATAGCTTTCCCTAAGTGCAGCTTTAAGGTGCCATACGAAACATTCTTTAAGGGTGACTAATTTCATGAGTAATCTGATGCTAAAATAGTGTATCTCTTCTTTTCTGATACATACCTTATTATAGGGGTGATGGCAGCCACTGGTGAAGATGTTGCAGAATTACACAGTTCCTCTTGGTGACTTTTGACTGCTATAGACTTGTCTTCATAATTAAGAGCCACTGGAAGTTGTCTTAAACTGGAGGTAGCTTTTTTTTTTTTCCAAGCGAGGTTTTCATAGACTCTNAACTGGAGGTAGCTTTTTTTTTTTTCCAAGCGAGGTTTTCATAGACTCTTCTTTAGCAAGATTTATTGAGATGAGAGGAATTAGGGTTGGACTAGGAATAGGGAAACTCAGGTTCTTATTCCCGCTCAGAAGAATATATAGAAGCTTGTGGGCTACTCAATCACTTTTAACCCATACTAGCCTGTACATGGGAGTCAAATTTCATGTTGCCGTTACATGACATTTCACAATGTTTTTCCTCTTTGCAGAGATGGGGTAGGCATAGTCACCAGTTTGATACCTCTGAACTTCTAGGATACTTACTGTATTGTGGCAAAAAGAAGGAAGGAGTATTAAGAATATCCACTTCGGTGGGATATAAATCAGATAAATAATCTCTTATTGCTTTAGGGTAGAGACTTTCCTTCTTTCTAATAGCCTTTTTTATGAACTGTCGAGAGGCAGATCTTATTACTGATAAGGAAAAAGCTTGTTGATGGTTGTTGATATAACCTTCTGCTGAAAATATCAGCTGGGAAATTCACTATTACAAGGGGATATTTGGGCTTAGGAGCAGGAGAGATCAGGTGCAAAGCTAGGAGGAGATGCTAGGAGGGCATTTCTTCTGTGATAGAACATTCCAAATTATATCAAGAATATATCTTTGGAGTGACAAAGATAGAAGATACATGTTGATAGTAGATATTGGCCTGTAATTGGAAAAGAGGAGCTTGCCTAAACCAATCCAGTATGGCTAGGACACACCAAAACAAATAACTTGACCTTATCAATAATGGTTGGCAAAACATTGATTTGATATATCTTAAAACTGTGATGAAGGGGGGAATGTCTAATGAAAAAGGTAAACATTTTTTATTTTGCAAGACATTATTAATGACAAGGCTTCAGATCATGGTCTTGATGCAAGCTGAGACCAGAATCCATGTCTCCAAAAAAGGAAGATTGAAGTTGTTTTAGAACAGAGATGTCAAACCTGTATTGTGGTGGCAGCATCACGTGACGTATCGGGACTTTTTTCCCCTTCGCTAAACTGGGCGGTGGCCAGCATGTGACACATCCAGTCCGTGAGACCGCGAGTTTTGACAGCCCTGTTTTAGAGCAAGGAGGTCCAACTGTGGCAACTTTAAGACTTCAACTCCCAGAATTGTCCAGGCAGCCATTTGAAGTCCCCAAGTCATAAAGTTGCCAAGGTTGGACACCCCTATCTTAGAATAACATTGAGGTTGCTCTAAAAAAAGGACCACAATCTTAATTGACAACTGTTTCAGTCAAAAGTTTGACAGTTCCCTAACTCTCAGCTAACCGTCTCTACTGTGGCTGGCCAGCAAGTATTTTTTTTTCCTTTTAATGTTTTCTTTCTTTTTTTTTAAACCTTATAATCTCCTGATTGGAATCGATGCCTCCATCAATGCCCGTGATAAGGAAAATCTGAATCGCTTCTTACCACATTACTCCATTTGCCTGGAGGGAAAATAGAGCTGGGAAAAACAGAAATATTGAATCAGCACTAACATGAGCCACTCCTTTCTCCCATCTCTAATGTTTGGAGGATGAAACAGGGAGGGAACATGCCTCCCTCTCCACCCAGTCTAGGTTCAAATGATACATTACATTACCAAAGGTTGAAGTAAATGAATCTGGAATTACCTGTGGACAAATCTTTTGTCTTAACTTCATCACAATTTGACCTGCAGAACTGCACATTATACTGAGCCTGTATATGCTATTATACTGTATTAAGCCTAACAGAACCCCCAAAATATGTAGTAAACAATATCCTTCATGTCAGGATAAGAAAAGCTAAGCCTGCTTAATATTGATGTATTATGATGCAAATAAAGGAACATCTGGGGAGGGCTGGTATTAAAATGTGATGAACATGTTCATAAATATATTTTATTGCTCAAGAAATCTGCCAATCCATCTGTAGGATACTTGCATGTTTTATTGCCATAGATTATTATGGCAAGCACAACTGTGTTTCATTTTCAGAGAAAAATCTATTGTTGGATTCATTTTTCACGAACACACTCCTTATTCTCTTATGTTTTCTTACATAATACACTCCTTATTCTCCTTTAAATAATGCAGCAAGGCCATTACTCAATAATTACTTCATGCCACAGGCTAAATAATTCCCTTTCAAAACTGGATTTACTCCTGTGATTTTTTTTTTTTTTTTTTGAACATGTCTCTGCCGGTCCCTGCTATTCACCTTGACCATCTTCCAACGAATTTTTTTTTTTTAATTTCCAAGAATGCAAGGTATAACCTTGGTAATTCTCTGCTAGCAAGTATTAGCTAGAACTCTTCCTGCTCCATTTCTGAACCCAGACAAGGTTTGGGCAAGTAAGTCACTTGGCTGAAGGGAGGCAAACAATAGAGCTTGAAAAACAAACAGAAGAATGGAGTTGGGCTTTACTGCCCTCTAGTGGTCATCTGTATGATCTGATGCAAGGTGTGGTGCTGAGGATTTTTTTTGTTTTGTTTTTTTTGATGGAGGGAGGAAGAGATTTTTGCCCGTGGAAAAGGAGCAGGTAATTACAGTACTTTATGGATCTGAAATAATAGCTCTCCTGAAGCTAAACTCACTTAAATGTTGCTGAATGAATACAACAATACTTTTTTTTCCCTTGCATACCCAAGGAATTGGCTTGTTCTCAAGAGAAGCAATCTAAAATGCACTTCCAAAAAATGTGCGTGCATGAACTGTTTGCATTGGGTACTGAGCCAGGATTATTTCTAGCATGGTTTGCTAAGTAAGTCAGGTTTTGTTGTTTTTTTAATACTTACTTTATCTACAGTATATGCTCTCAACCCCATTAGATTCTGTGAATCTAAGCAGCTGGTTTGTATTATGCAATCATGCTGTAGGCAAAACTGTGGTTTTGTCTTAAGATGCCAGATAGATGCAGCCCATGTGCCATTCACTGCTTCTTTGTCCAAGAAAGTGAGTATCATCTGATATGTGGAACACCAAATTGTGACTCATTTAGCATGCAGTCTCCATCCATTTTCCCTGTAGACACAACATTTGGTCAGATGTTTTAACTTGCCTGATTCTTCTACTATCCCATTTAAAAAAAAACAAAAACTTAGCCTGATGAAGTTTTGCACACTCAAGTAATCTTTGACTTACAATTAGGCATTTAACAACCATTTGTAATTAGGAGAGTCTTGGAAGGGGTGCTTCATAGCCCGTAAAGCAGTCCTGGCTGTTGTAAAACGCCCCACTGCTTCTGCCTCTGCCCCACCCTCACACAATCACATCTTGGGTGCTTGGCAATCCATTTGCACTGACTACTGGTCACAAAGCATGTAGTCATCATTTGAAATCTTCTCTGCTGGCTTCCCCAGTAAGTAAATGGAGAACCAGCAGGGAAGGTTGTAAGCCAAGGAGTTGGAGGAGAGCTCTCAGCTGGCTTGCATAAAGCATTGACTGCATGCATCTGTAAGAAGCTGCAGAAAAATTGAAAAGTAAGTTGTGTTCCAGTAAGCCCTGGAGCTGGCTGAGGATTTCTGCACACTGCTGGGTGGCTAGGTGGGGAGAAGGCCAAACTCCCACCTCAGGCCAAGGCAGTTTCATGTGAGCCAATAGGCCCAGGAGGTGGTTGAAGACTCCCAGGCGTTGCTGGGTAGCTGGAGAGGAAGAACATCAGAACCCTGCAGCTTCATATGCGCTGGTAAATCCTGGAGCCAGCCAATGCTTCCCGGCCTACAGCAGATATCCACATACCAGTAGACCCCAGGCCTCGAGTGCCTCTCTTGGCCTCCCCCTTTCCCCAAGGCACCCTTGGACTCTGCTTAATGGCTTTCATGGAAGTTAACAGCCATAATTGGGATTGTGGTGGTGGAGTGAAGCCATTACGTGGGCAGTCACCAGACCTCTCACTGAACAGCTTTACATAATGACCAAAATTCAGGTCCCGATTGTGGTCAATGACTTCCTGTAATAAGGCAAGGCCCAGGTATATTTTTATAATCTAATTTCAAACCAAAGACTTGTATTCCTGAGAGGGCTGTACTCAGTAGCAGAACGTCTCCTTTGCAGGAAGGAAAAATTTAAATATGGTCTTTCCTGTCTCCTGGTAAGGCTATGGGGAAAAATGGAGCCAGCCATTGTTGTTAATCTTGGGCTAGATGGAACTTTGGTTCTATATACAACAGGCATAAAATAAATGATACTATTTACTCATCAGCATACAAAAAAAGGCATGGTTAAAACTTCTAATTTCAGTAGCAACTATATACTCAGCTGTAGCCTGATTAAGGTGTTGTAATATAAAGCTGGTAATTTCTTGATAAATCCTTAAGCAAGTCCTTATCTGAGATTGGTTCATAAATATAATATGGCACATTGTGTGCTATTCTTTTCTTTGGAATCTTAAGAGGCATTTAGAAACTTCTGATTGCAGCCCTGCCAACTCTCACGGTTCTGCCGTGAGTCTCACGATTTTTTGTCATTTCTCACGGTCTCACGACAAGGCTCCTCAACCTCACGCCGAATTTAAAACGCTTTTTTTTTTTCAAATTTGGGGGTCGGCTTATATGTGAGATCAGCTTATATGCGAGTATATACGGTAATCGTTTTTCTTCGTGTCTGTCCGTCATTTTGAAAGGGGAGTAGGCCCTGGGAACGAGGCGAGTTTCCCGGTAGTCTTTGTAAGTTCAGCACGGGAAAGCGATCGCAATCATATAAACATGGCGAAAAGAGGTGGTGATTTTTCAATAGAAGAAAGAAAGCTGCATCTTCTTACAACAGGGAACACAAATAAAACATTTAAATAAACTGTTAATGACTTTCCTTGATGGAAAAGGGGTTTGTTTAATCTTGATCGGGGAAAAAATAGAATCTCACTATTTTTTATAGAATCTCCAGATTTTTTTTCATGGGTCTCCAGATTTTCCTTTATCAGGGGTTGGCAGGTCTGTGATTGAGATATGAGGGATAATTTTGAAATTACAATTGAATACAGAAAACATAAAAACAGAGTTGGAAGGAACATTGGAGGTCTTTTAGTCCAATCCCCCTGCTCAGGCAGAAGGCCCTATATCAGAGGTGGTATTCAGCAGATTCTGACCAGTTCTGGAGAACCGGTACGAAAATTTTGAGTAATTCGGAGAACCGTCAAATCCCACCTCTGACTGGCCCTGCCTCCATCTATTCTCCACCTCCCGAGTCTCATCTGATTGGCTGGGTCTTCTTTTGTTGCCCTGCACAGGAGAACAGAGCTGGAAAGCAGGTTAGTGGGATGGAGAGGGAATGGGGATTTTGTACTAACCTTCCCATGCCATGCCCACCAAGCCATGCCTACCAAGCCACATCACACCCACCAAGCCACGGCCACAGACCTGGTAGTAATTTTTTTTTAATTCCACCACTGCCCTATATCATTCTGGATTCATCATAATGATCAGACTTAGAGACATGCTATGACACCAATAGGATAACCCTCCTTACAATTCACTTGACTGAATTCATCTGGGTTGTTATCTTCTTACTTATTTCTACATTAACCAGTTATAGTATTTGGTGTTTGTTTTTTTTCAAAAAAGTTTGCTGATTACCAATCTGTAGATAGCTGCTGCTTCTTCTTCTTGTGTCATATCCATCATCGGACATTGGCGATTATGTTGGCAATCCTATTTTTATCAACAGCTGCACGGAAAAATGCTGCTGCGTTTTGTCCAAACCTGTCCCTTAGATTTTGGAGCCACGTAGATAGCTGCTCAAATAAAATATTCCTGTACAAGGTTTCCATAACTAAGCCAAGAACGTGAGTAATACAGCTTTCCCCTTTTTGTTGGAAAGCTGGCGCTTATTATTTTATTGCTTTCTTTTCTGTGATTCTTTTTTTTTTAGTTGTTGGAATGATTTGTTGAATAATAAATATTTTTAAAGAATTGCAACCAAATCCCCTCCCCCTTTGATGGATGGCATTTGGAGACCTTAATTCACAGTTACCTATGTTAGGTCATGCATTTTTGGCAAATTTATCTTCCACAGGACTATCAAATATTGAATCCTCTAGAATTTTTTTCCTGGGTGGAAATGGTCCTTTTCCCCCTTAAGACATTTAAATAGAAAGCATAAATAAAATGCTTATTAGCCAGCATATGGAGAAAAAAGAGGCAAATAATTAAAAAAAAATGTTTTTAGAAGATTACCACATGACACCGTTACCTGTTTTGTGGAGATTTTAAGCTCAAATCTTTGCATTCAAGGGACTCTTTAATGTTTATTAAAAGTCTGGAATATTTTCTACTGAATTTGAAAAAAATATCTTGTTTTAGAAATGATATTCTTGAGATCATATTTGTTTTTGAGGTCAGTGATAAGTGGAATATAGTTGAAAGTTGGCTGCCAAAGGGATATGTATGTGTGCTTGTGCATGCACACATACAAACCTGAACACCCTAAAAAAACTACCCTGCTGGGACTACCTATATTCTTAAATGCTACCTTAACCATTCCACCAGCTTTAAACTGTGAATCTAATTGTCGACTACCCATACATTATACATGCTATATGCCATATAACAAATACAAAAACTCTGCTGCACCAATACATTACAATACCCCAAGTTCCTGGGAAGAATTCAACATGTTTGAAAGCCAACACCTGCTAAAGAACTGGTAGCTGTGATTACACATTGTTGTGTGTCATTATAATCCTGTGACAATTTATTTAATAGCATCAGACAACATCTATGTATCCCATGTTCTTGGAATGGACTGAATAGGTCAGGGGTGTAAAACCTGTGTTGTCACGGTGATGTCATATGGCATATTGCAACTTTTCTCCCCTTTACTAAACTGGGCATGGCTAGCATGCGACACATCCAGCCCATGGGCTGGGAATTTGACACCCCTGCAATAGGTGAATAAAAATGCCAAATCCAAATGCCAAAGCGCTTGGTTAACAGCATGACCAACTTATACAATAATAATAATAATATAGCTTTTCTGAAGATTGCTTAACTGAACTGTTCATTTTGCTGCATCTTTTATCTTTTCAAGAAATATTAGATTTCATTAAGTCTATGAAGATATAACTCTTGGCTTGGATGACTACTCTGAGTAACATAAGACGTATACTGATTGTTTTCTCTTTCAATTATTGGAGGTTTAGAATGATGGTTTTTACAATAGTTTTTCCTATTTATTGTAATAAAGCTTATATAATTTTGAAATAAAGATTCTTCTGAATGGACAAAGTTTGCACTTTCTCATTAAATGTTGATGTCAACTTTTTGATAGCAATCTAGACATGGAGACTGACAAATAATATTCACTTGATTGTCCATCCTGCACAACCTTATTTCATAAAAGGGGAGCAAATCTCAGATAATATTAGCTTAATAATGGATCTTTTCTTGAACATTCGTGAAGGTATGATCATGGTATTCTTCTTGTATGTGCAAAAGGCCTATGACAGGGCACGGTCACTTCAGCCTCACCAGTAGAATATCTATCTATCCCTACAAATTATCCTTCAACTAATTGTGTCTTTTAACCAACATTTTATTTTCACCTTGATTTTATGTTTAGGCTGGCACTGAACAAATGTTTTAATCATTCCCCTGGGTTATATATACCAAAAGTTAATCTAGTAACGCCTACAGTAGCATGCCAGTTAGCAACACTTCCTATGCTAATGCCACAAAAGCAGAAAGTGTTGCCTAGCAACAACTGTGTTGAACTCCTTTTTTGCCCCCATGTCAGAGAAACAACTTTTGAAATATTGTGGCTCGGTTTGACAGCGGTCTCTGTGGCCTTCCTCCCTCTTTGCACTTTCTATTGTAGCTAATTCAGTGTACCACACATAGACTACTGAACTCAGATTAAGGAGACACAGAGTCATCGTTGGAAACCTCATCATTGGAAACCCACGAGATGACTTTAGATCTGAGGGGTCCTTAGTGCTCTCTGAGCTTGGTTGTTTTCTTGCAGACATTTCGTTACCCAAACTAGCTAACATCATCAATGCTAGTACACCAGGACCAGCACTGAAGATGTTACCTAATTTGGGTAATGAAACGTCTGCAAGAAAACAACCAAGCTTAGAAAACACCCAAGGATCTCTCATTTCAACCCTGAACTACACATATTCTCTTTAGATCTTTATATCTAAAGTCTTTAGATCTTTCATCATCTCTTAACTCAATGGCTTTCCATACAGGCCACATATATACAATAGTTTGTTTTTAAAATATAAGGACAGTTATAAGATACAGCTTAGGTTAATAAAGAAGAATAAATGATAAGGTACTTCTGTGACATCCCTCATAGTTACTGTTAGCTGGAAGAAAAGGTACTTTGCCAACTTAGAAAGAGGCCATGAGCGCGTGCGCACACACATACAGAGAGAGAGAGAGAGAGAGAGAGATTGAGAATCTCTGTCTTAACTCAAATTACCTTACCAAATTATTAATGTGGGGAAAATGATCTTAGATCCAGGAAGAAAGGATGGCTATAAATCAGATAAATACAGTACATATTTTCTAGCCTCCCTGTTTCCTAGCCAGCCTTAAAGAGGATTCTTTCCCCTAAGACCCAAAGCTACACAAATAAAGACATGACTAGTCAACTTGTTCCTTTGTGTGAGATTGGTGGGAGGGAAACACATGTTTCAGAGGAAATAGAGCAGGATAAACAGCTCATGGCATTCCAGATGTTGTACTTCCAGCCCTCAGCCTTTCTGCAGAAGATTATAACAGCGGTGAGGTTCTTTGTTAACTCCAAATGTGCGTGCCATCCTCCACCATAAAATCTGATTAAGTCTTCTTTGTCACATTCTTTTCTCCCAGCTAAAACAATCTAGTTAAGCCCAGGTTTCTCCCTCTCCCCCCCCCCCCCCC